>JAWQUT010000047.1:1356331-1375638 GCA_033807755.1 Ellobium chinense | reverse complement strand
AACACACACACACACCCAAACACACCCACTCCCCAACACACACACATACACTCACAAACAAACACACCCACACATACACACACACACACAAACACACACACATACATATATATATATATATACACACACCCACACACCCCGCCCACACACTCTCACATACACACACCCACACATACACACACACCCACACATACACACAAACACACACACATACACACAAACACACATCCACACGACACACCCATACACACACACCCACACATACGCACACACATACTCAACGTTGTCAAGAAATGCGAAATGTCATATTCTTGTTTCAGACTGTAGACACAACAGATGTGTAAAATTTTTAATCTTATTGTGCCTCCAGTCCAGATTTTATTTCTCCCTCCTTCCCTCCTTTTCTCTTTCTGTCCCATCCTCTTCCTCTCCTCTCCCCTCCCTCTCTCCCTTAAATCAAAACTCCACTCAACCCCATTATCTCATTCAGTATTACCAAAAGGGTCTGCTCAACTTTTCTTTGAGCAGATATACTGAATTTTTTTATTCTTAAGGGCTTCATCCCTGATCCAGAAAATAACAGACTGTCTTTTTCGAATATACCAATGTCATCAAAACAAGGTTTTAAGTGTTTGGTTACGAATCGATTTTCGATTTTATCGTGAGAGGTTGCAAAGACAATCAAATAAAAACCATCTGCCCAGCCAAAGTATTTAAATAGAACAATGATTCGGAAAAGAGTGAGGGNGGGGGGGGGGGGTCAGGGAAAGAGGTCACTTTCCTTCCCTCTCTCATACTATTTCCTGATCACTTACCTGTGGTCACTCCCGACTGGTGCCCCTCCAAAGAGACCACTGTGGCAAAGTTTTTGGGTTGCAAAATTGTGTTAGAGAGCTTTTCAAAAATCATCAAGGATGCTATCTACAAAATTTGCAAGCCTGGGAAGGGGAGAATGGTTGGGGTTATCAAACTCATTGTTCTAAAAGAATCATCTCCTATATATTTCTCAGCATCAAGTGCACGTTACTGTGAGAAAATTAATATACTTGACAACTAACACTTGCATATTTCCCTTTGTAACGAACGGAGGATATCAGCACCCCATCCATTTCATACCAGTCAGTCAGAGCATTCGTGATATGCTGTGTCCCCTTGCAAATATGAAGAACGTTTTCCCAAAACTCAGTAAATACATTTTTTCTTTGAAAAATATCTTGATATTGTATTCAAAGATGCATTTCCGTGTTAATTAATTCAAAACTTAATCGCACTCAAAATTTGCACTACTTGAAATTTGACGTCTTTTAACAATACATAAAAAATATATATTATGTATGAAGAATAATTAACGTACTATTATTTCCCTTTATTTAAAAAAAAACCTTCAGATATCACATATTGAATTTTGGAAAAGCGCGCCATGTGACATCCTTTGTTATTCAAGAAGCAAGAAAAAGACGCAACAAGAGTATAGAATTCATCACCCTTGACTACTTAACGGATGACTAGGACAAAATTAAATGTCGGAAAGAGCTGAAGTTTCTAGGACATAAATATTAAATGACCAAATCACACATTGTGCGCAATCCTATCCATCCGCTTATTTATAAATCCCCATTTGCTGGGGCCCCGCCAGCCAGTATCAGAGAGTAGAAATATGTAAAAGGACCCGTGACCTATAAAAGGCATCCAATTAACATTTTTTAGATACAGTCTGAGCCTTATAAAATATGAAAATAAAGTATGTTAGGCCTATGTATTAGCACGCAATTAAAGCAGGCTTAATAACAAATTGAGGATCACCTCAGAGGGAGAAATGTCCATCCTTGAAAGGAATTTATACAAGCACTGTAATTTGGATGGTGGACACCCCCTTCCCCACCCCCCTCTCCCCCGGTNCCCGGTCCCACTCTTTCGTTCCTATTAGGTAATAGAGCAATGGAAATATCTTAGCCTTCACATGGGGAAAAAAATCCAAAAATCACTGTAGAATTTAAAAACAAAATCCACAGTTTTTTTTAACAAGACCGAAAAAACAAACATCGTTGGGTGTTACAAACCTACTAAAGAACGACACCACTTCTTCTGAGGTGTATAATATGTAGCACAAAAAAAGCATTTTTTTCACTCCTTTTTCTTTACTCATTATCTACTGTATGTGAAATCAACCATAAACATCACGTGTGTCGTCCCACGTTAACTAAGAACATTATGAAAAAAAGGTAAAATACACCTATTTAGTAAGGCGTCAGTAAGATTTCTTCAATTAATAAGACGTTGTGGACACTGCAACTTCCTGTGACACAAGCAAAGCCTCTGGAAAAAGCGTCGCGCAGAGACTACTCTACCAATTAGGTGTTTTCAGCTCCATCACGTGGCCTAGGAAATCTTGCTCACACGTTGGTTTGTTTACATGCTCTGCTCATGTATGATTACTCGTCATTTATCAAAATATCCTAACAATCCCTAGATCACGTGGTAAAACTGATCCGTCTGAAAATACCTCATTGAGTGAGCAGTGAGCCGGTCCGAGTGATATATTGCTTAATGATGTGCGAAGAAAGGAAGTGACAGCGAATGAAGTGTGCGTTCATTATCTAGTTATGTATGTGACTTCTGTACGCGGATCTTTATTATCGTGTGCTGTCCCGTTGCCAATATATGTTTTCTGCTGTGGTCTGGGTTCCAGTTCAATGAACTTGTAAAATTTGTTGAACTTAATTTTACTAGGTTCACTGTCCAATACTTTAATCTTGAAGGATATATGTTAACTTTTATTTTCCAGTACAATCGGAAAGAAAGTTTTAAATCTGAAACCAGGTTTCAGTCCTTGAGAATGTCAGTAAAAACACACCATATTTTTCTAACCTATCTGAAGAAACGAACCATTTCACGTTTTAACCCTCTAGTGCCCAGCCCTATTTACAATGGCACAAAAAGTCCGAGCTCCAGTTTTTGGATCACTTCTGGATCCACTTTGCTGGAACAAGCATCAAAATAATATAATAATAATAATAATAATAATAATAATAATGCGGTTTATAAGTCTCATATCCAGGCTAATGCCCGCTCATGCGACTTCACACTATTATGGTTGGGTGATGATCTTGGTTTGCTTTTTCTTTGTTCCACGAAATGTATCAGATCTGATACGCTGGGCACTAGAGGGTTAACACCCCATTGACTGGCACAGCATGACCTCCAAGCGAAACTATAGAAAATTATGCAAAACACAAAAATCATCAGCTGATCTTTTATTTATATCCAATGATCCTTTACAATGTTAGTAACAAAATTTCACAATTATCATTATTGCCGCATAACACGGGTTCAAAGTTCAGGAAAGTCCGTCCTAATCCACCAGCGTCACCATAATTCTGGTCGTTACCACTATCTCCACCAGCATCACAGTTTACGCCATAGGGTCGTAGAGTTTGCTCATGGCAGGTTTGACTTGTGAATTGCAAGCGTCACCAAGACAACAGAAATGACAGTAGAGATCGCTTCTCACACCTCGACTTGGCTCGAAATCAACGCATTCACTCTGATCTGAAGACACTTCGTACCAGTCTTTTCTGCAGGTCTGTTCGTTCACACACCTGGGAACAAACAAACAAACAAACAATACACTTGACTTTTGTTAAGATCCTCACATTTTTCTTTTTTATCCATCTTCATTCCATATAAGCATGGACAGATTAAGTTAGGCTGGGCGGCCTGAATACCCCATGGAGAATATTTGGCTAGACAGCTTGACTGACTACAAACACAAACACAGTTGTTTTTATTTAAGAACTTCATATTTTTTTAATAAATCCTTCTTCATGCAACAGAAATATTTATCTACCGAAATTAAAAAAATAGTATGTATTTACTTGTAAGACGTGTATTGTTCTCCGTGTCAATATTATGAATGGAATTTATACAAACTATTGTAAATGTTGTAAATGAGTTTCCTTACGGGGTAAATAAAAAGTTGTATATTTCGTTTTTTTTTTTCATTTCCCAGTATAATATGATGCGGGAATTAGTCATATTTTCCACAATACATTCCTCAAATTTGGTAAAAATAAAATAATCCCTATTTAGGAATTAAATGTTTCCTTAATCTGATCTTATCGTCAATTATATCATATAAACAAGGCTTATTTCCGGTGACATAAAAGGTGTGTAATAATTTTTTGGTATGTCACACGTTAAACAAATTAGACCCTTGACCTGCTTACGAATACTTTGATTGGCAGCCTTGGAAGCCCCTAGGCGTTTGAATTTGTGACGTCATTTCTTTTGTGACGTCATGAATATGTAACGCCATTTCTTTTGTAACTATTTTCACTGCCGTGGGATTTCCTTCTGTCTAGATTAAAAAAAGAAATATATCAGTCTGTCTTTTTTATCCATTGTCATCGTTCTCTTCACGTTTCAGTTTCAGTTCAGTTAAACATTTGAATTAAGTACTTGAAATGTCACAGTGTTTCTGTGGTCTAAAGTTTCAACGATGATTGTCAGCTGTTTGGATCTACTATGTGTCGCATGTGTGGTTCATTCAGTTCAGTTGTGATTGATGTATCTCAAACAGGGCGAGGGCCACTGCAGGGTCCTTTTTATGATTAAAAGTTTTTTTTTTTGATTAGTTAGAATTTAAGGTAGTTCCCTTACTGTAGGCATCCTTTTTAGTGAGGATTTTTTTTCATGTTGCTCTGTAATAACAATGGACTACATGTTTCTTTAAACACTATTTCTGTTCGTTTTGTGGACAAGGAATATTACTTTTTTTATAATCTTGCTCTTTGTCGAAGTGGCTATAGAGAAAATAGTTTATAGGCCCGCAAAGCATGAATACGTTTATTGTGATAACCCAGATCCACCCAAAATAACTCACGAAGTGTCGTGGCATTCAAGCTTAATAGCTAAAACGTTCGGAATGTGAGACAAGGATGTTATATTAATGTCTTTTATGGTCTTCACATTGTATAATCATCAGCAGAACCCACGATGATTGGCTTATCAGTTATTACACGTCATGACATCAAAGTCCTATTTAAGTGGGTGAACAAAGATTTGCCCCCGTAAACTGAGGAAGTTTGGTGTAATTGATTCTCGGAGCCTGAACCTAAATGCAGTAGAGAAAGCAAACCTACCGTTTGACCACAGATCTGCGCCCAGCGTCCTGTCGAACGTCCGTCATACAGAAATGCTGACCGGCTGGACATGGCTCCGGTTTCCCAATCATCAGTTGAATGACAGAGCAAGGGGAACCGGCGGTGCCACACTGGTAGCATAGGGTGGGAGCTGAGAATGGAAAGCATATTATAGTCTGTCTGTGTGAGGTTCATTTTAGAGAAGGGCTGTCCTGTCAGTTTATCAGCCACCTCGTGGTTAAACAGTCTCACATCTGTCACTACATAGGCACCATCTGTCACTACCAAAGCACCATCCACCATTAATAAAGCACCATCACCCATTTAACCCTTACATTCGACACCCACGAAAACATCTACATCACATAGTCTCGTGGTTATAGCAACGCTGAAGCACTGGATAGAAGCTGGGAATGGAAAGCACATTATAGTCTGTCCGTGTTAGGTTCATAGTTTACAGAAGGGCCGTCCTATCAGCTTCACTAAAGCAGTCTCACGTAGATGTGTTGCTTTGACATGGAAATTAATGGGAAAAGTTGTAACCTTGTTTTCGTGATAACCGATCTAACGCGAGGTATACATTGAAAAGTCATTGAAAAGCCACGGTTAATCCATGTTGGTGTTCGTGCTGTTATGCCTCCCATCAGACAAATGTCCCGTGCACATATCTTTACTATTATTTACCTCCCACGCTACATCATTCAGCAACGTTCCCAACTCACTGGGAAGCATTCATCACCGTTGCCATCAACACCTTTATTTAGCATTCTGCCATGATCTCTCTCTTCCTATGGCCAAGTACCCATTTTACATAATATGGGTGACTGAAGGAAATTGTGTATAGAGTGTTTTCTCAAGATATCTGCAATAATATGAATATGGTAGGAATCCAAATCACAGCCTCTTGATCCTGAATCTAACAATGTAACCATCTGACCACGCTGCTATATGTTTCATGTCTTGTATATCCCAATATACTTGCAAGCTCGGGCATTCTGATGCTCCCGGCAAGGCCTACGTACCACACTATAGGCCAATCCCCCTAAACTAATGCTTTCCTAGGCTACAAAAGGCTGGTGATATTGATGAGGAAGGAGAGTAATGATACAGTTCATGATCAAACTCACCTCGAGATGACATTGTCGTAGTGCTGGTGGTACTGGGAATAGTGGTAGTTGTGGTGGTGCTGGTGGTACTGGTGGTAGTAGAGGTCGTCGTCGTTGTTGTGGAAGGGGTTGTCGACGGAGTGGTTGTGCTTGGTTTTAACGTGGTTGTTGCTGTTGTCGTTGTTGTTGGCGTTCTTGTGGTACCCATGGTTGTCGTTGTGGTAGCTGCGGTCGTGGACGATGGTACTGGAGACTTGGTTAGTGTTGTCGCAGAATGTTTGAAAGTCACCGTTGTTGCTGCTGTTGTTGTTGCAGTGGCGAGACTTTGTGTGGCGGATGGTGATATGGTGGTAGTGGCTGGTGCTTTGGTAGTGGCGGACAGTGTTTTTGTACTTGCAGATAGTGTTTTGATAGATGATTGTATTTTGGTAGCGGCGAATGGTGATATGGTAGTCACAGTAGGTGTTTTTGCAATGGTAGATGGTGATTTGGTAGTGACAGTTGGTGTTTTGGTCAGGGAGGATGATGCTTTGGTAGTGAGAGACTGATCTTTGGTAGAACTGGATAGTATAGTGGTAGTTGCGGATGGTGCTTTGTTAGTAGCGGATGATGCTTGAGAAGTGATGGATGATGATTTGGTAGTGGCAGATGATGTTTTGGTAATGGATGATGGTGCTTTGGTAGTGGCAGATGGTGATTTGGTAATGGAAGATGGTGCTTTGGTGGTGGCAGATGGTGTTTTGATGGTGGATGATTGTATTTTGGTAGCGGCGGATGGTGATATGGTAGTCACAGCTGGTGTTTTGGTAGTGGCAGATGATGCTTTGGTAATGGAAGATGGTGCTTTGGTAGTAACAGATGGTGTTTTGGTAATGGAGGGTGGTGCTTTGGTAATGGCAGATAGTG
Organism: Ellobium chinense; assembly: GCA_033807755.1. Taxonomy (NCBI): domain Eukaryota; kingdom Metazoa; phylum Mollusca; class Gastropoda; order Ellobiida; family Ellobiidae; genus Ellobium; species Ellobium chinense. Next base: position 1,368,485 of record JAWQUT010000047.1, on the reverse strand, counting down.
TTTTGGTAATGGAGGATGGTGCTCTGGTAGTGGCGGATGGTGTTTTGGTAGTGGCTGATGGTGTTTTGGTAGAAGTGGATGGTGCTCTGGTAGTGACGGATGATGCTTTGGAAGTGGCGGATGGTGCTTTTGTAGTAGTGAGTGGTGCATTGGCAGAAGTGGATGGTGCTTTGCTAACAGCTGGTGGTGCTTTGACATTGGTGGATGATGTCTTGTTACTGACTAATGCCGATGTAGTGACCATAGTATTGGAGTTACTGGCTGCTGCAGTCATTGCTGATTGTGTCAATGTCGATGCTGTTGCTGATGGCGTGGAGTGTGGTTGACTGGTCCCAGTGGTTGTGGGATGGATAGTGGTGATTGGTGAACTTATTCCCACAGTCACTGTTGAAGGTGATGTAATTTTCTTGGCAGTTGTTGTGGTGATGGTCAACAGTGGTTTCGCTGACGATACAGTTGTAGAGGCAGTTGCTGGTGTTGGTGTAGTAGTTGTTGTTGATGCAGACTGCCGCGATGACATGGCAGTAACCGTTGTTGAAGGGTATGATGGTTGCACCGATGGTGTTACAGACGCAGTTGGTGACGTTGTTGGCGATGATGCAGAGAATGTTGGTGAGGTTGGAGCCAATGTTGTTGGGGCTGTATTTACTGCTGCCATGGGATTGCAGAGACCACAAGATACTGGACAGTAGGTATCAATCCAGGGATTGATTCCACAGGAGACAGCTGAGAATGAATGGATGGATAAATGGATGGATGGATGGATGGATGGATGAACGGATTGGTAGAAGAAAGGAAAGATGGTAACTATTCTAAAATTAAACAGTACACCTCAGGTAAAGTCTATGTACGTGTCTCAGCAAGGTGTACTTTCATAAACACCCCCTGCCCAAAATTGTGGTAGTATTAAACCTCTAAACTGTAAATACAAACCAAGTAGTAAAAACAAAACAAAACAAAACAAAAAACAGCTTCCTTGAGACGTGAGAATGCCAGTTACTTTATAAAAAAATGTACCACACTCATGAGAATGGAAATATTTGCGTTCATAAGACATTCGGGTCACTTCTGTCCAAATTTCATTTCCAAATTATGCATGCAGCCTCTGCCGAGACAATCACAATCATACTGCCACGTCATATGGATTAATCTGATTTTATGCTGGGATTTGCTGGGTAAATGCCGATATTGAGAATATACTCTTAATGTTACAAAATTAAACCAAAGAACGCATCATCACTTGTATATTATACTGGCTAATTTATGAGAAGTGTGTAGAGTCATGTCCTGGTGTACAGCCTACAGTATAGTCTAGCCTAATAAATACATATACTTCCTCATTGCTGTTACCCTGCTGGCTATTTCTGACGCTCTAGTAAGCTGTAATAAAAGTAAGTCACTATAGGAATGTAATGCTTCACGATAGCAACCTGTTCAGAACGGTCACGCAATTATGGTCTGGGTGGTCATCACAGAGAGGTTTAATTGTACTTACCAGAACAAGAGTAAGTAGTAGAGTCCTGGCAGCTCCCTTGGAAGTTATATGAGTTTCCGTTTGATGGTGAAGGTGGAGTAGATAAAGAGGTTGAGGATGAGGGTGGTGCTGATGCTGGAGGTGATGATGAAGATCCTGAAGGTGGAGCTGATGGTGTTGGTGCTTTGGTTGGAGCTAATGGTGTTGGTGCTGCAGTCGGCGCTAAGAGTTTTGCTAGGGTTGAAGCTGATCTTGAAGATGCTGTTGTTGGAGCTGTTGTTGTAGGTGATGTTGTTGGAGCTGGTGGTGTTGATGCTATGGTTGGAGCTCTGAGCCTTGGTGTGGTTGCAGCTAATGTTATAGGTGCACTTGTTGGAGCGGGTGGTGTTGGTGCTGCGGTTGGAGCTAGAAGTCTCGCTGTGGTTGTGGCTGCTACTTTTGGAGCTGGTGGTGTTGGTGCTGTAGTTGGGGCTTGAAGTTTCACCGTGGTTGTCGCTGATGTTATAGGCGCTATTGTTGGAGCTGGTGGTGTTGGTGCTGCAGTTGGGGCAAATAATCTTTGTGCTGTGGTTGGAACGAATGGTGGTGGTGTTGTTGTAGTTGTTGGAGCTGATGATGTTGGTGCTGTGGTTGGAGCTAGGAGTTTGGCTGTGGTTGAAGTTAATGTTGTAGGGGTTGTTGCTGGAGCAGGTGGCGTAGGTGCTCTGGTTGGAGCTACAAGCTTGGCTGGTGTAGTTGATTTTGTGGATACCGAGGATGGAGCTGATGTTGCAGGTGCTGTAGTAATTGCCAATGCTGTAGATGATGTACTTGGAATCGTCGTTGTGGAGATGCATCCGCCGCAAGTCACTGGACAGTGGGCTGCTATTATTGGATTGGCTCTACAAGAGGATCCGAGAGCTGAGAATTGATGGGTAAGTTTATGGAGGAGGGTACGGATAAACGGACAAGGTACTAGAGTAATGGGTCTTTCTTTCTTTCTTTCTTTCTTTCTTTCTTTCTTTCTTTCTTTCTTTCTTTCTTTCTTTCTTTCTTTCTTTCCATCCATCCATCCATCCATCCATCCATCCATCCATCCATCCATCCATCCATCCATCCGTTCGTCCGTCCGTCCGTCCGTCCGTCCGTTCTCCATCTGTCCATCCGTCCATCCTTCCTTTCATCCATCCGTCCACCCACCCACCAGCCTCTCTTTCTCTCTCTCTCTCTCTATCTAACTATCTATCTATCTATCTATCTATCTATCTATCTATCTATCTATCTATCTATCTATCTATGTCTCTTCCTCCCAAATTTCGGATATCCCACACATTATTAAAGCTCCATTTGACACGGGTAGATTATCCCTTGTGATGCCACGGTAAAAACCACTTTTCACCTTCACTCCACTATTTTATCTGCTACGGTAGAATACATTCACAAGCTAGAGCCAGTCATATAAGCGGCAGTTAAATTTTGCAGCCGGGTGTCAGTTGATCGACCGACATACAATACGTCCAACTATCTTTATCCGAAACAATGGTCACGCATACAGCGGGAGGCTGGGCCCAAGGCGTCTCGCCCTATTAGAATCACCTACTTACTTAAGTAATTAATTAATCTCGATAACTGTAACATTCTATTAAAGGGCAAGTGCAGCACCCTGTAGGGGTAAAATTGGGTAAAATTGTGTAAAATGAGTTTAAGGCAGTTTCTTAAACAGCGACATCTCCTTTATCGAATCCTGAAGTTATTTTCATGATACCTGTCTCAAAAAGTGTATTTTGATGCAAAAGGAAATGATCACCCTTTCTCAAATGCATATGTCGGGTAATCTTTATCGTCAATTATCTCAAAATCACAGTTTTCGTCACTCTATCCCTTCGATCTGACTTTTTTCTGGTCCAATTTACATAAAATTTTGCATAACAACTCTCCAAGCCCCTGTTTTGAGAATGTCACGGGTTTTTTTCGATATCTTGTGTTTTTTATTTTTTATGAATTTTTAAAGTTGAAAATTCTCAAAATTTTCAATGTTTTTTCATAACAATTTTTAAAAAATTATAAAAACAAAACTATCTAAAAAATCAAAAAAAGCCCGTGACATTCTATTTTAAATAAAGTGATCTTTCAAATGAAAAAAAACCAGCATCCTACCATTTGTTGTTCTCCAGATCGAACGGTTCAAAGTTATCCATATTTTCCAATATGGCGGCCAAACAATTGGCGTTTCCATAGCAACGGAGTGAGGAGAGGGCAAAACACCCACGGTTATCTTCCTTCCTGGCCCTATCTGACCCATTTTTCACCCCAAAATGACAAACTTCCCTGTATTAATGAAAATGACCTCGTTCTGCCGCACGTCCCCTTAATCACTACTAGTGAAGATTGTCAATTATCTCACGTCTTCTGTAACAAATGTGAAAATGTCCTCGGCAGCCCTTGTCCACCCACACATTTTGCCCACTCCTGCCGAAGGAGACTTTCTCGATGCACGCGCTATGGGAATGCTGCTTCAAGAGCGATATGGATGTCACCCAGTCGGCGGTTGAGATGGTTTTCTGTGCGGGTTGGTGTGACAGGCTTTCCAAAGTCATGGTCTGACAGTAGACTGTAGCCACTGCAGAGGAAAATTAGCACATTTGTGAACAGGGGGGGATAATTCCACCCTTGACTACAAGAGTTGTCTAACTTCTCTTCTGTTTTGGAAAGAAATAAAGAACATGCCTGCCACTTTCTGGCACACAAACTACGAGATATTTCATAATATAATAATCTTCAAGACCATGTGCCAGTATAAGCTTAAAGAGTGCCCCCCCCCCCCCCNCCCCCCCTCATTTTTCTGTCTTCAGGGAAGAAAAATAGAAACCGTCTTAGAAAATACCCTGCCAAGAGCAGAGGGGTGCATCTTAAATAGCATGATCAACATTTCATGTAATTTAATTCTTCGTGGAGTTACTACATTTTCAATTTGTAAAAAAGTAGTTCATGAAATATAAGAAGTAAGATCACATTTGTAAAAAAGGGAGAATGAACTGGCAAAGAAAGCAAGGTGCCTCTCTATCTTTCGGAATTTTTCTAACCACCCACAAAGCTTTGAAACAATAACAGAAGCAAAGTAATGGTGCAACAGAGAGATATAGAACACAACATGTTGGAGTCTCTACAATATACAGAAGAAACAACTTTCAAGTAAACTGGCAAGACTGAATAAATGCAACACGTTTCGCCTTATAAGAAGGCTCACTGTACTCAACAATCATTTAAAAGAAAGAAAATGTGGCAAATTCACAACCGAGCATGCTCCAAAGTGAAGACATTTCGCTCTTAGAACTGTTTCATATCACCTGCTCACCAGATCACCTGCCCTGCCCTTTCAACATTGTGAACAAGTTCTGCTCCATTGACACCCAGATACCCAATCCCTCAACTGATCAAGAGTCATTACAATGGCTGAAAGTCTTTGATAAAAGGCAAGTCAAGACAAACAGGGCGAAGCAAGGCAAGGCAAGGCAAGGCAAGGCAAGGCAAGGCAAGGCAAGGCACAAGGCAAGGCAAGGCAAGGCAAGGCAAGGCAAGGCAAGGCAAGGCAAGGCAAGGCAAAAGGTGAAACAAGGCAAAAGGATGAAAAGCAAACGATGAAACAAGGCAAAACAGAAAGCAAGGCAAGGCAAAGCAAGGCAAGGCAATGCAAGGCAAAGCAAAAGGTGAAACAAGGCAAAAGGTGAAACAAGGCAAAAGGTGAAACAAGGCAAAAAATGAAGCAAGGCAAGGCAAGGAAGATGTGACCGTACTTACTATGACAAGGAAATGAAGGTGAATTGTGGCAGTTTCCATAGCTGTTTGACGACGTTCCAGTGTTGTGTAAAATATGAGCTGGGGATGCATTATAGACAAAGAAAATGAAACTATAGAGAAAGAAAAAAATCATTATGCTGAAAGGAATTTGTATTGCATTTACTAAAACTAGACATCAAGATCCAGTTCAGTTTGAAGCAAACCATTTTGAAGAAATGTTTATTTATGAACTGCAACATGCTTGTAACAAAGAGGTTTATTATTATCCAGGCGAAGCAATATCTACTCGGGTTAATTAATTGTCATTGCCTCAGAGGGCCGTGTTACTTACTCGGTCTATTCCTACTGGTCTCTTTGCAATACATAGAGTACCGCTGTCACGTAAATGGACTGATAATTACATTATTATTTATATCAGCCACTTTCATAGATGGATGGATGGATGGATGGATGGATGGATGGATGGATGGATGGATGGATGGATGGATTTGATGAATGGATGCATTGACGTTTGGATTTATAGACGGGCTGGCGGACAAACGCATGGATAAATGGATGGGGGATGAATGGATGGCTGGACGGTTAGATGAATGGATGGACGGTTGGACGGATGGATCGATGGATGGATGGATGGATGGATGGATGGATGGACGGCTAGATGAATGGATGGATTGATGGATGGATGGATGGATGGATGGATGGATGGATGGATGGATGGATGGTTTGTAGATGGATACCTGGCGTTAGAACTACCGCAATCCAACCGGTGTTTCCTTGATGAGGAAGGGGACGTTGCGTAGCGGCATTTTGGCTAGACTTATTATCATCGTCATCATCATCATCGTCATCATCATCATCATCATCGTCATCATCATCATCATCGTCGTCGTCGTCGTCGTCATCCCTTTTATTTCTGGTGCTAACAATCTCAGGATACGCCTCTGTATTGTTCCGATTTACAGTGTTGCTGTCAGGAGCGTAACCTGGGTGACCACCAGAGTCAGAATATTTAAAGATTCCCTCAGGCTGATAGTCATCAGGGGCGCTTTCTGATGGCTCTGTACTGAAGTCCTCTTTACTGTCCATCATGTCACTACCCTTTTTCTCTGTGAAGAGTAAGAGAATAAGGCTAGCATTTTTCAATACAAATAAGAAAGCGATGACAAAGGCCAAAGGATAAGGAAAATAATATGACTTTTACTCGGAGAATTGTTTTATAATGTCAAACAAATACATAAAGAACAGGAAATACATAATAAAATAAATTGATAATCACAATATTACAAAACGGAACCTGTAACATAACAAAGTCATTGCTAGTCGCCACGGTGCAGCCCCCTGATTCCTCCAACTATAAAGCCAGATTTTAATTATATCAGAGTTGAGTGAGGAAACGGAAGTATAAGTATCTTTCTCAAGGACACTGCAGAGCAAATCGTCTGACTTGAGAGTTGAACCCACGAACCTCAGACTTGAGCGTCTGTAGATTGTAAGAGCAACTCACAACTAGCAAGGCCACACTGTCTCCGTAAGGAGGAACAAGATAAAATGGGTGGAGGGAAAGGAAGAAAGAAAAGTGAAAAGGAAAGAGAAATTATGAACAAAAAAGGTGACACTGAGAAAGAGAGAAAAATGAAGAGGGTGGAAAAGGCTATGGAGAAAATAAAGAAGATGGTGAGGAAGGAGAAGTAGAAGAGAGTAAAAGAAGAGGCATGGAAGAGGAAGAAGAGAGAGGAAGAGATGGAACGACAGAAGGAGCATAAGATGTGAAAAAGAGGGGAAAGTCGAAAACGGAAGAGCAGGGATAGGAGGGAATAGAAAATGGAAAGAAAGGAAATGGGAGAGAGCGAGAGAGAGAAAGAAAGAAAGAAAGAAGGAAAGAAAGAAAGAAAGAGAGCAAAGAAAGAATGAGGCAGGGGCAAAGAATATTGCGGGATAAAAAGAAAGAGGAGGGAATGGAAGAATAACCAGGGAATGAGAGAAAGGAAAGGGGCAAAGGGGGGGGGGCTTTAGGTAGACAAGAAGGACCCGAAATAAGGAAGAGTTGATGAGTATTAAGAGAAGAGTGGNGGGGGGGTGGATTGAGACTATGCCGGAGATGGAGTAGAGAAAATGGAGAAATGGAGATGGAGTAGAGAGAAAGATTAAAGAAAAGTAAGAGGTGGCTCACATTAGACCACTGGGGTAAGAGACATGGGAAGAAAAATTAGAGGCGGGCAATATATGTTTTATGAGTATCAATACTTCCGACAGTCTGCAATTTCTGTATTGGTATCAAAAACTCAAGCTGCAGAGTTTCGATATCATTCAATATTTCAATAATTTTCGATATAGCCCGTGGCAGTTTGTCTGACCTAGATTGGCTAAGCCTGTTGGAGCAGCAGTATCAAACGATGTTAAAGGAAGAACTCGGAAGGAATCGAAAACCCTACTCTGTTTTGGGTCTCGAAATAGAAACAGAATGTATATTATTGATACGTAGAACATGATGACTGAGTACCATAATACCTTATAACTATTCGATCCAGCATTAAAGTACATGGATCATATTATTATACTGTACCTGTATCATTCACACCGCCCACCTCATCGGGCAGCATGACGTCACCACACAACCCACAATGCATCGGGCACAAGAATTTGCTGATTCCAGTCACACAGTTGTCCAGTTGAAGTAAGACGTCACAATGGTCATTCATGAAGTCATCGAAACAACGGCTAGGTGCAGTAGCGTACCCTGTGTGGAAATGTCTTGAATTAAGTTTCAGATTCCTTAGTCATTGGCAAAAAACTCAAACAACTTGTGTCATTGTAGGAACTCAAGAGCACCATAGCAACCAGTGTTTAGAACAGTTCTATAGTTCCCTGTTAAAGACTTAGGAAAGACCACTTTTTTGTCTTTTTAACTAAAGATTACCACATTGTCGTTCCCATTTCCTGAAATTTTAAATTGACGCGTGCATGTCAGAAAGTTATACATGTTTTAGTTTCCCTTAACTTGTGCCAGTTTGAATTTTTGCATTAAATTAGGTTCACCCTAAACGTCTGTCTTTCAGAAAAGTTACAAAATGACAAGACGTCTTTTTTTGTGCAGTTTTGACTGTAGCCTATTCTGTGGCTTCCTAACAGCGTTCCTAATGTCACAGATTTGTGCCTATATTTGTTTTTTTCTGGTTTGCTTATAAAGACAGTCATGAAATTTGCAAATAAGCGCTATGCAAAGATGAAACAAAAGCACAGTTAACTTAATTGCTGCTCTTATATTATAGTAGTGATGTAGGACAAAAAAAGAGACTTTCTCATAGATGACGGTTATGGCCAATGGAAAGCACCCACATGGCCCCAAAGAAAGTAGGAGAAAAAGAAACAAAGAGAAAAGAACAGAAGAAGAGGAGAAAAGAGATTAAGATGTGGGGAGGGGTTTAAAGAATGGTTTTNGGGGGGGGGGGATAGCGGGACTGGGGAGCTCATAAGTTAGTTTTGGCCCTCATCGCTTTCTTGGATTCTCCGAGCTGTGCCAGGTTTTGCGAGCGCAAAAAAAAAAAGAAATAATTAGATTATCTACAGATCTTTAATCCGTTCTTCTCTCTTTAGGGTTGAAACTAGTAATTTGTCGTAGTAACAAAATTAAAGAAACAAATTAGTTTTCATGGACACGGTTAATGAACTGTTGGGAAAAGAAACAGCAGTAGCCTCAATATAATTTCCATATCTTACAATCACATACACACACACTGACCGACGAACAGAGAAGACGACAACCACAGTCACATCATGAGCATGAGAAATGGAAAAATTTTCCGCCACTATGTACGGCTTCATTTAGATCTGCTGCACACTGCACACAATACTACACTATACTACTCCTATCTCATTCATAACTTGCACACGACTCACAGAAAGTGCACAGTTCTGTCTTTATCAATGTTGTAATTATGCACGCGGCACGCAAATATCTTGTGTTTATTTTCCACCATCACCAACAAGACATGTACAGTTAAAACAAGATATTACCAAAACACTGATGCACAGATGTGAATGTTGTTAATAAAATACAAAACTTGAGCATCATGCCAGATCAAAACCACAATACTGTAGAAGACAAGATCATGTGTCTAATATTAAATAGTTTTAAAATATCTGGGTTAAGTATCTTACCATATACAGTTCTAGGTGTGGCTGATCCGCACATTAAAGGGAGTGTCCATGATTTGCAAAACTTGTGGAAAAAGTTCCAAGACAAAAGTCGGTATTCTCCTTTATCTGAAAAATGCAACCGGTATGAAAATTTCACCGTATTCTTTCCAACTGATTTGAAACCCTTATATCCCTTGATATGTGGAGGAATTTACAAACCAGCACCATTTAAGTATGTCGTCATCTATTTAGGACTCCTGTTTCTTGTAAATTGACATAAGAATACTATCAACTCAAATTGGATAAACTGCAAGCTGTTATGGAACAATTTATAGTACACACTAATACGGGGGATTTGTATATCTTCTTTGTATTGGGTCTTAGAAGAGCCAAGTTTTCAAGTTTATTGACGAAGTCCTATACATCCCCCCTTCTCACCCCCCTCCCCCCAAAAACAACAAAAAAAATGTTGGTGATTTATTTTCACATTCAATTATTACTCAAATTTGACTGTCTGTCGCTGCCAATCAACCAAAAATTGTCTTCCCGGGCGTTTTGGTTTTAGCCAAACAATGTGATGATAATTTGTTAGTGTCCTTGATTTTTAGACATAGGAGCGTATTATGTATTATCTCGAGTCAAACTCATCTTTCGCATTTGACATGTTGATGCCTTCCTGGGCTTTAACTTCAGGTGCATTTCTGTGCATACGCGTCTCTCTATGTCCGTCTGTGGAGTCTCCGACGGCTATGCCAGAACCTCTCCAGCCTAATTGCGGCCCCACAGCCCTAAACCAGGCACTCGGTGGAAGAATTTCGGGTTATTGCTGGTTACAGATTAGGAGATACATATACTTTATATGTGGCACGCACAGGTGATAAATATGCACGGTCAGAGCAAAAAAGAATCATTTTTCAAATGGCGAAGAATCGGTTCTCATTGTATGATTAGATGTCTTGGATGACGTTAGAATTCTGTTTGCAACAAATGACCCAGGACCGGCCCTTTAAGTTGGATTGCACTCTTCATGTTGCATAACGATTAGTCAAGGCCAAATTTTGTAATTACTGTATTATGAATAAACGACTGTGAACCTTGCGGCATACATAATTATTATTTCTATTTCGGTTTACAACTACGGTGAGGCACGATTTAACGGAGATAATTTTTTGTAGGGAAAGAGATGAGAGTAAACTAGGTGGCCAGTCGGAGGTGAAAGGTGAAGCAAGCAGCGATTCAGTTTGTTTGTCTGTGTTAGAACTTAACGTTCCTTGTCAGCACAATTATAGCTATACCAGACTGGAGATGAACTCCGACAAAAGGGAGCCTTTGAAAAATCGCTAAAAAGGACCTAAGCAGCAGAGTAGGATCTAGACGAAGAAAAGCCCCATGCTGTATAAAACCTGATGGTCGAAAATTATACCAGAAAGTCTCAGTTTAGAAAGTATGCTGACATATTTATATTTATTGGTATTGCTGTTAATTTATCTGCATACAAAGTGATAGAAGAACTCTATAGCTGTTGACCATCATACCGGTCAAACTCTTTCGTTTTTGCCGGTGTGGCAGGAAGATTTTGAAAAGGATAGCAAAATACAAAAATACGACTTCCGTTCACCTCGTAGGGAATTTGATTCACAATGTTGTACAATGTTAGTACACCATAGTACAAAGACATAAAACATTACAGATCATGAATATAAATGTAACATAATATTACAAATGAAATATATAACAAAGTCGTTGTTGGTTGCCAGCAATGCAGCGCCCTGTCCTTCCAGCTCTAAAGCCGGGTACTCATTTACACCTGAGTCGAGTGGGGAAATGGAAGTGAGGTATCTTTCCCAAAGACACTACAACGTAAAACGCCCAGCTCACGAGTCAAACACATATTCTAAACCTTAAACCTGACAGTCCTCAGTTTCTGAATAAGACTCACAAACCGCACAGCCAAGCTGTATACAAATAATAAAGACATTTTTAAGAGCCTAAATAAATTCTGAAATTTTATTAGGCTCTTGCCGATTGTGAGCCTATGAGCAGCAGCTGGAGCTAAGAGATAAATTCTACACTGCCGCGCAGAGACCTAGGCAAACATGATTCTAACCCTGTGTCTTTCAAACTAGGAGGCAAGCTTTCAATCTCTCAGCCACTCCGGAATGAAGTGATGTTAATCGTTCACCTATGTCGTTGTTGTCTCTAGTTCTTGTCGAAACAAAAAAATCCTATATGATAAAGTTGTAAACAGTGTGGTGTAAGTATTTATTTCTGTCTGGTATCATTTCTCGTGGATATTGTTCATAATGGTAAATCCTGTTGGTACAATATGGATTTACGAATGTAATCAATACCTCCAGCGATTATCAGTATACATCACTATTCTGGCACATAGCATAAAAATTGAAGCTGGTGAAAACATAACCCTTGTAATTATACCCAGGTTTTCACGAAACCTAAAGCTCAGTATTACTTAAACCCCAGGATATCCGAATAAGTGCTCTTGTCGTGGGTGTCTGGGTTCCTTAACCTATTTACATTCGACGATGTTGTCTGAGACATAATGATGATAAGTATTAATGTGACGGACCACGTCTCTGATAGAGCTTCTAGCTATTATTAGAATGGGTTGTCCTTGTGACGTAACCCTTATACTGGATGTAATGATCACTTATGACATGTGACAACATACCGCATGCTTGGACGACAGCTTTGCTGAAAATCCTCGACTCTTGAATCTTGTTACTCAAGATTTTCAAAGCCCCCCCC
>JAWQUT010000047.1:1331190-1356326 GCA_033807755.1 Ellobium chinense | reverse complement strand
CTCCCCCCCCCCCCCCCCTTTTTTTTTTTTTATAGGAGCAACGTGGCCAAATGGTAACGACGGTGGACTCAAGATCTAATAGTTGTGGGTTCTATTCCGACCATATTAATTATAATGTTGTAAGTGTCTTGGGAAAGCATTTTATTCACATTTACCCCAGTAAAGTATGTACCTTACTACAGGCAGTGGAAGATATTGTCAGAATGCTAGTGATCAGTGCCAAGTAATGGCAGTGACACTGTATGCTTCCCAGGGAGTTGAGAAAGTTATAGAGTGATCAGGTCTACTGGCGTAATAATAGTGTGAAGTCGCATGAGCGGGCATAAACCTGGATACGAGACTTGAAAACCGGATTATTATTATGGTTACTTTTATTATAGGTATGAACTGGGCATTTGAAAGCCATTTTTCACTCCGGTTACAAAGATTAGAGCTTCTAAGATAGGAGATTGTCCATATGGCGTCCAGGATACTAATCTGGGCACGTATGCACAGGGCTGTTGACCTTTGGATGCGATGAGCATGCGGCCATAGAACCCGTGCCCTGTGGACATTGCCCAGTCTAGACGGCAGTATGTTAAAAGCTGGCTGGTGAAAGACAGAGCCAATTCTGACTAAACAGCGATGTATAAATGCCAAATCACTCTTCTTCAGAACTGTGCCAGATGTGAGATGCATCAAGAATGGAAGCGGCAACTGAAAATGGGTTAAAAAATTTTGTTTGTTTGTTGTACATTTTCAATTTTCCAACACAAATATTTTTCCACAGTTTACTTGTCAACATCACAGATCCTTTCCTGTGCTCTGATTGGCTAAAATCAACAATTTAGGCCATTGCCCTTTTCGTTTCTACGACAGGTTTTGTTTGTTGGAGAAAGCCAGAGTTGTAAAAAAATACAATAAAAGAAACCATTGATTTCATGGGCAGATGGTCAGTAATTGTGGATTAATTTGAGGTTTTCTGAGGCATAATAGTTAAACTATATATTGTAGCATTGAGTGTTCTTCAACTGCAATTTTTTCCATAACTGTTTCCATCATTGCATAGATAATCTCCTGATACTTCAAATTTTCTCGGGCCAGAATAATGTTTAGTCGGTTGTTTCTTTTACCTTATGAAAAAGACACACACTAAGCTTTCCAGTCACGTCAATGGCTTGTTTTAGCCAAAACCCGACTTACGCCTCATTTTGCACTGGCTGCAAGACATTTGGGAATCAATGATAACAGAGCAGACCGACAACTTCGCATCCTAGAGACAACACCGACCGATAAGGAAAAATCGTGACTTCCTCTGTCAACATACTTTACTGTAAACTATCCAATGTCTCACTTGAGTAGGATGACGTTTGAGTACAAAAAAATTGGTATGCCGAGTGGATCTTGATAAAGTTTCCAACGAAAATTATTGACTCCATCTCTAATTTCAGGAGACTAGGATCGTTGAAATTGTGTCGTACACAATCAGAATGTATCGAAGAGTTGAAAAAAAACAACAACATTAATTAATCAGTTGTTGTTTTCTTTGTGTACCTCCAATTTTAGTGAATATGTTTGGAAGGCAGAATCTGTGTATTATTATATACAAGCTAAGTACATCCAAGAGCTGGGAAAAGTGATTACTTCCCTTGCTTGTCTCTAGGTTTTTAAAACCTATAAGAGGGGCAAATCATTCATCCCCCTTTTTGGGGGCCCTGCCAGCCAGTGTCAGAGTGTAGAAATATGTAAAATGATCTGTGATCTAAATAAAGCATTCACTTTTAAAGTGTCAGGTACAATTTGAGCTTTCTGGATAAAAAATAAAGTGTGTAGGTCTATGTATTCGCACGCATAGCCAAAGGTTTGTGACACCTATTAGAAGGGCAAATCACTCGTAGTGTACAACCCAATAAATCCGCTAATATATAAAATTCCCCTTTTTTGGGGCCCTGCCAGACAGTGTTAGGGTGTAGAATTATGTAAAATGACCAGTGATCTAAGTAAAGCATTAAAGTTTAAAGTTTCAGGTACAATTTGAGCCTTCTAGATAAAACAATAAAATGTGTAGACCTATGTATTCGCACGCGGTCAAAACCAGCCAAATGAAAAATTGGGGACCAAATCAGAATTTGAGGTGATCTTTTTCAAAAGACATTTGTGAAAAATTTTGGGCGTTGACCCCCCTTTTTCTTCCCGTTAAAAGATCGGGCAAAAGAAGTACTTTAACCTCCATGGAAGAAATTTCCCCAAATCACAGTGGTATATTTAGAATAACGCAAAATGTTAATAGGGCCAAAAGAAGAAAAAACAATAGGTGTCAAAGGCCCAAATGAAAAATTCAGGACCAAATCAGAATTCAAGGTGACCTTTTTCGAAAGACATATATGAAAAATTTTGGACTTTGACCCCCCTTTTTCTTCCCGTTAAAAGATCGCGCAAAAGAAGTTCTTTAATCTCCATAGGAAGAAATTTCCCGAAATCACAGTGGTTTATGTAGAATAACACAAACTGTTAATAGGGCCAAAAGAAGAAAAAACAATAGATGCCAAAGACCTCTAACCTCCGATGCGTGAGTTGGGGAGACTAGCTGTGTGTTTTGTTCCTACCGAATACACCAAACACTTGATTAACAAAAATTGTGATAAATATTCCCTCGCTTATCCAAACTTCCGGCGAGTATGCAATAACGCACCCAGTCTATTGGCTGAGCTAGTTTGATCTCAATAGCCGTCTTGTGAGCTTTTCTTCCAGCTTTCAAACACATTCCTCTGACACCAATACGGTCGACACAGTAATGTTATCAATAACTTACTTACTTCTCGAGACCCTATTAAGCAAGCCTACTTTATCGCTCAGATGCAATATTGCCCAATAAATGTCAAAAATCAAAATTTTACAAGACAAGCAACAAAAAAAAATTGTTTCACATTCGTAAAATTGTACCCGGCGAAGTGATTCTGTAGAAGTAAGCTCTATTTGATGAATGCGATGTTGTGTATAATAGAGACCAATGTGCTGAATTTAAAATTTCTGAACTAGAGTGTTATCTGTTTTTGTCACTGACATTGCTGGGTGCAAAAGTCCTACATTGGCTCGTGTCGGAAAAGAGCATTAGTTTTCTCATTACTAACATAATATTTTATGAAGTGCTTGAATATGTATGTGAAATATTCCCATATGTGCTACTACCGGTGAAAATACATAACGAAATGTTTCACGGTTTACTGATCTATCGCGAAACTATTGACGCTAGAGATTGTCTGAGATCATGGCATAGTATGCAGGACGTTTCTGGCAGTCATATTCCGAATTTCAGTCAGGGTGGCGTTTTGCCAGGGACTGCATCCAAGGGACAATTTACTCTTAACTAGCATCAATAAATAGATTATACCGATTCAGTGCATGTCATGGTTGTTAGCACGATATGCCTCTGACTCAAAACTCATACGGGGCATGAGAAACATTCGGCCATATGCACGGCCTCCACGTGACCTCTCATGTCCAGTGATAGTAATGAGTTCTACAGTGTCCTTGGACCTTGCTTTCTGACTTTACTGAAGAACTACGTGCTTCGTTAGCGGGGGCGGGTGTAATTGTTTCGGAGTATCGATACCATTTCAACACTTTGAATGTAAAGAGCGACCATTTTTTTTTCATGACGCAGGTTGCCAAAGATATAAATAATATCCGAAGGAGTTAAAAGAATTGAAATGCTTACCTACTTCTGGCGATCAGAATCAAAACAGAATCAATACTTCTGTACTTTTGTTTACTAAAACGTGAAGACTGTGTATCGGGGTATCTCAGAATTAAGTTTCAATATGTCGTTCATTAAAAGGGCGGTATCTGAGCACATCGATGCCAGCTCGACTCAATGTTTCAGTAAAGTAATTTCGTCCTCAGGGTATGAGAGTATTAAGCTTCACCTGAGCTGCCGCGTGATGCAAGACTACTGACCTATGCTGGCAAGTATTCCATTATCTGCGAGATAACTAGGACTATTATCTGCCAGGCCTATAGTCAGATTCAAAATGCGTGGCGCTACTGAAGCGGCAACATTCTTGAAAAGGGTTATCGATAATGGCTTAACATTTACTTGGCATATTATTGAGGGCTTACCTTACAGAAATCATACAACTTGCATAGTTTCAGTCGTTTTCATCGATTCATTTAAGATATTATCATTAAATACATTTTCAGTTCGACCACACGTTTTATATTGGACTGTAGGGAGTATGGCCTCTAGAACAAAGTGACAGGTTGGGTAATTGTGGTATAGAGATTGGCGTTACCTCACAACTCTATCGAGCTATCAGCGCGCATTCACAAAGACAGGTGCAATTTAAAAAAAAAAACCACAACAACCTGGAGAAGGCTCTATCTACAGCATTCCAGAAGAAAGTTTACGCTCGCCTCATAACTGCCTCGAAAGTGTTGAGATCAGCAAGCAGCTATCCAGCTAACCAACTAGTCAGCAATCCATAAGCAAAGCTTAAGAAACCAATACATAGCAAAACAAAACAAATCTGCCAATCATCTACCCACTAACCGACACATTCAGCCAGCTAGTCGTCGGTTTGGTCAAAAAGTCAGCTTAAATGTCAGTCAGTCAGTCAGTCAGTCAGTCAGTCAGTCAGTCAGTAGCGGGCAACACAACCAACCAACCAACCAACCAACCAACCAACCAACCAACCAACCAACCAACCAACCCACAAAGGAAAGAAGACAAAATTCATAAGAAATGTCTCATATACTATAACACTCATTCATATTTATATTTGTATGAATATAATACTGGTAATAATAGCTTACATCCAATAAAGGGAACATAAAAATTATAAGGTAACAATAAGTACACGTGTTTTGTACAACATACTATCTTTGTTTCCAGAATCCAGTAATAAAGAATAGTAACAGTTGGTTATATTTTTTCACCACAATATCTTAATCTGGCCTACGTGTGTTCTTGACCCCGTGGTATTACTGCAAGGAACAAGGAAGGCGATCCTTTTATTCTGTGGGCGCCCCCCACCCCCCCATCCCCCGCTTCCCCACTCTAAGCAAAGGAAGTGTGAATCCATAGGCAGGCAAAGATGGCTGGGACTGGCGCGAAATAGCTAGAAATGAGTACGCAGATTGTAAGTGGTGTTTGCTATACCTTTATCTTTGCCTCATTTATTAGTATCTACACCACCATTGATTCTTGCAACATCCTCCCCCGACATAAGGCTAATATAAAGAATTCCACTAACAAATTTGAAAACGTAGATGGTGATCGCCTTTGTTGCCGAGCTTCTACTTCCGGTGTAACTCTAAATTGTCTAACCAACGTCCAAGGTCCGTCCACTTCCTCGCGGGGATAATGCACAGGAGCAAAAAACGCATACCTTGTCTCTGCGTCTTCAAATCGTTTGGGAAAGGTTTTTGGGTGCTGCGCCTTAGTGGCAGCGGATAAGTGTAAAAACATACTCAACATTTAAATAAGAATGTAGCATCTTTTTCGTAGACCGGAAGTGAGAGCTCGGCAAAATGGCGGCCACCAGCTACGGTTTCAAATTTGTTAGTAGAGCTATTTATTTATAGGTTGCAGGAGCCTAATTGGTAAAAAAATTGGACTATTCGAGTCGATAGTAGCAGCGGTGTAGAAATAATCATATAATATGAAACCACACCGCAAAAGTGGTGGAATTCAGTTTTGAATTTGTAAAAAAATAATTGTTGCAGCCAGTGTTTCCCAATGGCTTCAGCGGATTTCATTTGTGCGGACCTGTGATCTGCAAAAGAAGGCCAAATTTTTAACCCCTTTTCATGTAATTTAAAATTGTGAAAAATTTAACCAAAGGACCCCAACCGTAAACGGTATATAATTTGAGCACAGTGGTGGCACCAGACCTGCAGACTAGTCTTGGCCATCTCGGAACGTTCCTGTGGTTCGAGAAGAAATATTTATTAAATGGCTCATAGAAGCTTTTTCAATTTGGCTCCTGCAACCTATATATAGCCATGTGCTAGAGGAGGATATACCAAGAATCAACTTGTGATTTTGCTAATGACTGAGGCAAAGTGTAAGTATAGCAAACATCACTCGCAGGTCAGCACACTCTTTCTTTTCTTCTCTTTCGCGTCAGTCACAGCCATTTTTGTTTGCTTTAGAGACTAACACTTTTGTGGCTTAGAATCTACGAGAGGCAGCAAACAGAACAAAAGGCCTGCCCCTCTGGCTGTTTTGCTTTTCCTGCAGCAGTTCCCGAGGGAGCCAAACATGCCTAGCCCTGGTCTGCGTTT
Source organism: Ellobium chinense (assembly GCA_033807755.1). Lineage (NCBI taxonomy): Eukaryota > Metazoa > Mollusca > Gastropoda > Ellobiida > Ellobiidae > Ellobium > Ellobium chinense. The sequence continues at coordinate 1,350,062 of JAWQUT010000047.1, read as the reverse complement.
GTTTAGCCCCTGCATCTTCATGGAAGGAGCTGGCCTTATTTTCTGTGGGCGGTCCTTAGCAGAGGAAGCATCAGTTTCTAGGCAAGCCAACATGTCTGCGACTAATGCGGAAGAGCAAGGAAAGTCTGCACTGACTTGCCAGTGGTGTTTGAGATGCTTGTTGCTTTGCCTCATTCACTTGCATGAGTGCCACAGTTGATTCGTGCTAGCTACATCCTCCTACGAAAACAAGGCCGTTCCACTTACAAAGTTTAAACCGTATGTGGTTGCCGCCATGTTGCCGAGCTTTCACTTCCGGTCTTCGCCATAGTCGCCACAGTTCTAACAAACTTCTAGTAGGTGCGCAAACGTCCTCACCCTGACTAGCGCGCAGGAACCAAAAACGCATCTCTTGTCTCTGCGTCTCAACGTAATGTCATATTTCAAAAATTAGTCTTATATAACTTTTGATATAATTTTCTTCTTTCAGAATTGTAGACCGTTTCTGAAAACAGCATTGGAATTTCAGTGCAATCTCAACAATTTGAAAATACAACAAGTTTTCATGGTACTAAACTCTATGTCTGCATTCCTTTTCTTCTCAAAACCTCATTTCTGCGGAAAACCACGCTAAACAGATGTCAATACGGACAATATAAGTATTAATGTAAAAAACATGCATTTAAATATTTCACCAGCTGATTATTTTTTTTAAACAAAATAATACACAATCAGCAGACAACGATTCAAACGAAACCGGTTAAACAGAAAATATCCCCAAAAGGAAAGGAAACAACAGATCTTTTATAATTTCTTCCTATTTTCCTCCTTTTTCCCTTGATTTCTTCTTGCATTCATGCTTGCGTCTTTTTAGGCTTCCTTGTCTATACCGAAACACTGTCACCATAATTATATCTTTGATTCCACGGATTACGTCTTAACTCTTGTCTACTGTATTCTTATATTTAAGGTCCTTTGAACATTCTCGTTCGTCTCCATTGCCATCACTATCGCTTCAACCTCCACCCTCTCCGCTTTCTTTGATTCCACAGGTTACGCTTTAACCCTTGTCTACTGGATTCTTATATATAAAGTCTTTTGAAAATTCTCATTCGTCCCCATTGCCTTCAGTATCGCTTCAGCCTCCAAACCATCCTCTTCCTCTTCCTCCTCCTTCCCCTCTCCTCCTCGTTATTTCATAACCCCTATGGGTTGTACAAGGTATCTATAGGTGGCTTATATTCTTTGTTACAGTCACGAGTTACACAGCAAAAATGACAGTCCAGGTCCGTAGAGACGACTCCTGGGTTGAAGTCCAGGCATTCGCTGCGATCTGAGGTCACGTCGTACCAATCTCTCTCGCACGTTGGTTCATCGACACATCTGGTAAAACACAAAAGCGAGTCAAGAATCAAGCAGATATCCTCACCTTGATGCATGAGCCCCTTTCTGCTAATTTTTTTTTGTCTTCTACGAAATTCGTGGTGATTTTCTGTAGCTTGTGTGTGTGTGTGTGTGTGTGTGTGTGTGTGTNACATTGTGTGTGTGTGTATGTGTGTGTATGTGTGTGTGTGTGTGTGTTTGTGTGTGTGTGTGTGTGTGTGTGTGTGTGTGCTTGTGTGTGTGTTTGTGTGTGTGATTGTTATCTCAATGCATTTACCCCTAATCTGCTTTTTTTTCCCCAAAGTACTCACCGACAGTCTTTCAAAGTGTCCTTTTCCAACCCCTCCACCCTTCACTCCCCCACCTCCAGACACACACACACTCCAAAAGAAAAGGTGTTTCTAAAAAGGTGTTCCTTGCAAGGAAATACTTGAAAGAAAAATCAAGCAAAAAGAGCGGTGTATTCCAAAATGTTTTCTCATACCTTATCCCCTTCCCTTCAAAAATGGCGTATCCAAAATGCCCAGCAATTAACCCATGCACTGCTGAACAATAGACTTTGCGTCCAAATGTGTATCTCTTTTCTCGCACTCCATCGCCACCTAGAAGTTGTCGTTCCAAAATGTCCACCAGACGAAATATTCCAGAGACCACTCAACAACTACTGATCGTCTAAGCGATATTTTTCAAAATGTCTCCCGCTCCCATCCTACCACTACCAATGATATTTCCAAACTGTCCAACATATAGGAATGTTCTAAATAACAATAAATTCTTATTATGTTGCTTCAATGTATGTCAAAAAGGTTATACTAATCCTTATATCCATATGTAACCAACATATTATTATGTTTGTAGTAAATTTCTTGTCTCTTATGTCAAATTTTGACCCTGGTAGGGTCTTTCCAGACATGTTTTTTTTTGGGTGTTGTTTTCTTGCTTTTTTTCCTCAAGCAGTTTGGCTCTGTTCAGAATAAAGGAAAAAGGTCTAGCAGCCCTGAATAGAACATTATTTTTGAAGCGCACTTCTAGGTTACAAAAGCCTAACTGGTAAAAAAACAACAACTGGATATTAGAGTCGATAGTAGCAGTGTACAAAATCTGTCCTTTGGACAGACTGTGTAGAAATAAATATATAAAATGAACCCACACCGCAGAAGTGGTGAAATTCAGTTTTTTAATTTGTAAAAAAATAATGTTGAAGGTAGTGTTTCTCAATGGCTTCAGCGGATTTTATTTGTGCTGGCCTGTGATCTGCAAAGGAAGGCCACATTTTTAACCCATTTTCATGTAATTCAAAATTGTGAAAAATCTAAATGAAGGACCCCCCCCCCNCCCCACCGTCAACAGTATATAATTTAAGCACAGTGGTGGCACCAGACCTGCAGACTAGTCTTGGCCATCTCGAAACGTTCCCGTGGTTCGAGGAGAAATTTGTATTAAATGGCTCAAAGAAGCTTTTAGAATTTGCCTCCTACAACCTCAAGATCTTTCTTCAAACTCCCAGATGAGTGTTTCCAAATTTAATGTCCATCCAACATACCTCTTAACGACAGATCTTCCGGCTGGAGTTTCCAAAATATCCACCATACAGAAGTTGAGTCCAGGGGCGCAGTCAGCAGGTGGAGAGACTAAAAGTTCGATAGCGTTGCACGGTGTGGAAGGACTGCCGCACTGATAACAACTGTGCAAAGGAGCAGCTGAAAGAAGAAATGGCTACGTTTGTTTCGTTCCTGCAGTTTGGCAGATTGGGAAGCCACAGCCCTTCCTTAGCAAAGGAAGTATCAGTCTGTAGGCAAGCCAAGATGGTTGCAACTATTGCGAAAGAGACATCAACAATACACTGACTTGCAAGTGATGTTTGTTGTTCTTATATCTTAGTCCTATATAGTAAGGCAAACAGATTACTATCGTTGGTTATTTCTTCATCCTCCTTCGAACAACGCAGTCGGATGATATGTTCCACTAACAAATATGAAACCGTAGAAGGTTGCCGCTATGTTGTCGAACTTTTTCTTCTGATTTTGTATCAAACACGACATAGTCTTTTTCTAACAACCTTCCTCACTGTGACTGGCGACCACCAATCCAAAGCGTACCCTTTGCTAAGGACTGACTGCCCACAGAATATAATTAAGGGGTGTGGCTTCCCATTTTGTCAAATTACAGCGAACCAACAAAGCAGTCCATGAGAGACAATACTGAGATATGAATAACTCTCAGTTATTATGAATGGGCGGTCATCCGGGCTTCGCAAGCCATAACTCCAGCGATAATTACTTTCGCTTTCCATTTTGTTTTCATTGTTAGAGGAATAAGGTTATCTGATACGGTATGTTGTTTCCTAATTTTTTTTTTTTGGCTCAGGCTGTTTGTGAAGAGTATGCATTCCAATAATGGTGCCTACACATATAAATAAGTACATAAACAATTAAATTAATATACATATATAAATAAATATATAGATACATACATATGTAATGTTCATTTATGCTCAAAATATTTAAACAATGTAAATATTAAATGGTGCCCATCATCCAAAAAGCGGATGCAAATAAAATAAATAGATAGAACAACAAATGGATGAATGGGTCAGTACATAAATAGATAAGTAAATCCAGAAATTGATCAATATATAAAAAGATAAGTAAAGATATACATAATCAAATAGGTAAATAAATAAACAAATAAATAAATAAATAGAATAAACAAATAAATTAATACGTGCCATTTTCAGTGTACTTTTCAACTACTTTAGACTTCTCTATTGAGAGGTCATAGTTATCACTGAAACCTTAACTGATAAATTGCTTTGTCGGCTGTGTGTGGATCTTTTTAGATCGATAATGACTACAGCAGATCGTACATGCCTAGTTGATACGGTATGTTACATTGGGTTGTTTGGCTGATGCATTTTGTAGCTACTTTCGCAGGCGAATATTAATGAAGCAATCACACTTCTACTCTCCTTAAACCAAAAGTGAGGTCTATTGAGTTTACTATTTTGAAACAAGAAGAAGAAACTAGCAATATCAACTTTTCTGCAAACAGAAAAGCTGTATGGCTGAGCAGGGAGATTTTTGTAACGCAGGACCTACAGTGGCAAGATAGTTTCTGATAAACTAGAAACAGGAAATAATAACGCGAAAACATATGAAAATCCTTAACTACATTTCAGCAACTGAATGAAAAAAATAAAATGCGTCAATATTTGTTGACAATAACACAAAACACTATTGTGAATCTTTTAGGGAAATTATAAGGCCAGAGGAAGGTGTTAAAAAATACTACAACAAGATTATAAGACTGTATAATGATTTCTCAAATTTAACTATTTCAAATTTTCAAAATTTTTTCAAACAGAGTAGGGCACTGAGTAATGCGGCGGAAAAGAGAACTAGTGGAAAACATATAGGGTGCTTCAGACCGCTGCTCGCTGAAACTGAGTCCCCCAAGCGATCTATTTTTAGACGCGCCGTCCGAACTGGCGGCTGACTGTTACCTTCATTCATGGGTGAAAGGTCAGATTCGTGCTGCTTTCGATGTTGACTGTTACTACTACTAATATTACTGATTAGGCTGTTAGGCGTAACCTAGAAGTTTGTTCAACCAATGCCTCGGAACAAGCATTGCGCTTAGAGTACTTGCCACTAGAACATAGAAAATAACATTGTCAAGATCTGGAGAGAGTATTTTTTCTCCTTTTTCCAAAACTTTAGAAATTTCCGAAGAACTTTTTGGTAATGGTGCTACGCAGTCAAGAACTTTTTGGTACTGGTGCTAAAATCAGCAAAATTTTACAGAATTCCTGCTAACCAAAAAAAAAAAAAAGTCTATGATTGATGGTTGCAGCAGCCAGTAGTTATTCTGTGCAACGCAACGCAATATCAGTGAACGAGCTGATGAATTGGGGAAAACTTCAATAGTTATGTCGGATGTTCTTGCCTAATCTAGACTGTAGACATAGAGAATTATCAAAATAATATATTACCACTCAGAAACGCATACACATTCATCTATCCACAAATCCACAAACATCCCAATACATACACACAGACACACACACGTGTGCCACGCTCAAACTCCTGCACAGTCATGCCCATACATATTACAAAACAATCCCATATAAAACATGCCCTTAGTATACTTATTATTGAGGTATATTTGATATACTTGTTAATACGTGCCTCATTAATGAAATGATAGAATGGTAATGAGTCCGTGCACGTGAAATTCAGTCTTAATACCAAGGTAAGTTACACTTATTAAATGAATCAACACTTAATATCGAGGTTCCTCTACATGTACACATAAGGAGATAAATCAACTTTTATTTACTCTCAAGGGAATATATTTTATAATGTCTGTTGGTATCAGTATTACTTATTAATCAGCTGCACGTGGGAGAGGAGGAAGGGAAAGTCAAGATATTAAGTTATTATATCAATAGGTATACCTCTTTACTAGGTATGAAATCATATGCGCGAATTCTTTAGTCCTTGATAAGTATAACATAATATACTTTTTTCATGCACCAAGGGGCATTTGATACAAGAACTTTATTTACTGAAATGATCATTACAAAATTTTAAATAACAAGGTAGGTCTGATCATGGATTCCAGCTTCTAATGCTAAGATTACACATATCTTTCCCTCTTCCCCGAGCGAAGAAGCCGGCATAGTGATATAGATCTATGGATTACATTGATTTCGTGAGGATACCCTACAGAAGAACAGTTTGATGAAGTAGATTTTGGTCATTAAAACAATTTTACCGCCAGGAACGTCATTTTATCAATGCTCCACATAGAGCTGATCACTAGCCTCGGCCAATGTTATGCACGAATATGCACTTTGACCCCCTAGCCTCGCCAGGTGCCCCCCCGACTGATGACGTAGGCGGTTATCGGACTTAGAGCAATCCGAGGTTCACGCGGAAGATCTGAAGAACCCTATATTAGAAAGGAAATGAAATGTAAGGTATCATTGAGCTGTATGACCCTGTGTTGTGTTAATATGAAATAACTGCTAAGCTACTAATCATTTCCGTGGTGCTCTAACAGGAGTGGTAATAATAATAATAATAATAATAATAATAATAATAATAATAATAATAATAATAATATAATGACAACAACAACAATAATACCAATAGTAATAATAATAATAATAATAATAATAAAAATAACAATAATATTAATAGCATTTTCATTTGTACAAACGAACCCTGATTTATATCTATCTCTGTCAATATCTGTACACATTCCTGGCGGGTGGAAAATTAAAGTGATATTTTGCCAGATAATACGAAAATAATGCAATCAAGTTAACTAAAATAGCAGTGAAAACGATGAAATTGCCAGCTATGAACCCCAGGAATAGACGGGCATGTTAGTAATACAGTCAACACAGTTAAAACGTTCCATTTAAACAGAATTTCGGTGTGGACATAGAAGCCGATAAAGAAGAAATATACTGAGCTTCTTGATTTCTTTCGTTTAAGCTGTACTTTCGGCTTAAACGCATTCGTTTTAATCGTTGTTTCCTATAATTAAAAAATTTCTTGTCTTACCAACAGTCGTTGTCGTTGAGGTGATGGTAGTTGTTGGTGTAGTTGTAGTAGTTGGTGTAGTAGTAGGAGTTGTGGTAGTTGGTGTTGTAGTTGTAGTAGTAGTAGTAGTCGGCGTCGTAGTTGTAGTAGTTGGTGTAGTAGTAGGAGTTGTGGTAGTGGGTGTTGTAGTTGTAGTAGTAGTAGTCGGCGTCGTAGTTGTAGTAGTTGGTATAGTAGAAGGAGTTGTGGTAGTTGGTGTTGTAGTTGTAGTAGTCGGCGTCGTAGTTGTAGTAGTAGTTGGTGTAGTAGTAAGAGTTGTGGTAGTTGGTGTTGTAGTTGTAGTAGTAGTAGTCGGCGTCGTAGTTGTAGTAGTTGGTGTAGTAGTAGGACTTGTGGTAGTTGGTGTTGTAGTAGTAGTAGTAGTAGGCGTCGTAGTTGTAGTAGTTGGTGTAGTAGTAGGAGTTGTGGTAGTTAGTGTTGTAGTTGTAGTAGTAGTAGTCGGCGTCGTAGTTGTAGTAGTTGGTGTAGTAGTAGTCGGCGTCGTAGTTGTAGTAGTCGGTATAGTAGTAGGAGTTGTGGTAGGTGGTGTTGTAGTTGTAGTAGTAGTAGTCGGCGTCGTAGTTGTAGTAGTTGGTGTAGTAGTAGGTGTTGTGGTAGTTGGTGTTGTAGTTGTAGTAGTCGGCGTCGTAGTTGTAGTAGTTGGTGTAGTAGTAGGAGTTGTGGTAGTTGGTGTTGTAGTTGTAGTAGTAGTAGTAGGCGTCGTAGTTGTAGTAGTTGGTGTAGTAGTAGGAGTTGTGGTAGTTGGTGTTGTAGTTGTAGTAGTCGGCATCGTAGTTGTAGTAGTTGGTGTAGTAGTAGGAGCTGTGGTAGTTGGTGTTGTAGTTGTAGTTGTAGTAGTAGTAGTCGGCGTCGTAATTGTAGTAGTTGGTGTAGTAGTAGGAATTGTGGAAGTTGGTGTTGAAGTTGTAGTAGTCGGCGTCGTAGTTGTAGTAGTTGGTGTAGTAGTAGGAGTTGTGGTAGTTGGTGTTGTAGTTGTAGTTGTAGTAGTAATCGGCCTCGTAGTTGTAGTAGTTGGTGTAGTAGTAAGAATTGTAGTAGTTGGTGTTGTAGTAGTCGGCGTAGTAGTTGTAGTAGTTGGTGTAGTAGTAGGAATTGTGGTAGTTAGTGTTGTAGTTGTAGTAGTAGTAGTCGGCGTCGTAGTTGTAGTAGTTGGTGTAGTAGTAGAAGGTGTGGTAGTTGGTGTTGTAGTTGTAGTAGTAGTAGTCGGTGCCGTAGTTGTAGTAGTTGGTGTGGTAGTAGGAGCTGTGGTAGCTGGTGTTGTAGTTGGAGTCGTTACTATTGTAATAGTTGTGGTATCTTGTGTTGTAGTTGTTGTTGGTGGTGATGCTGTGGTTATGGTGGTGGGTGTTGAGGTAGTGGTAGTTGGTACTGTAGTTGTTGTACTTTTTGTAGTAGTTGTAGCCGACGTCGTAGTTGTGGTAGTTGGCACTTTAGTAGTTGTGGTTTCTTGTGTTGAAGTCGCTGTTAATGGTTGTGTGGTTGTGGTGGTTGGTGTTGTGGTAGTGGTGTGTGTTACACTAATTGTTGTAGTTGGTGTCGTTGTTTTTGTAGTTGATGTAGTTGTTGTTGGCGGCGTTGTGGTTATTGAAGTTGTTGTAGTACTTGGTGCTGCTGCAGTTGTAGTGGTGGATATTGTGTTTGTTGTTGTTGTTGGTGGTGGTGGTGATGGTGTAGTGGTAGTGGTACTTGGTACTGTAGTTGTTGTAATTGGTGTTGTAGTTGAGGTAGTTGGCAAGTTGGTTTCTTGTGTTGTAGTTGTTATTGCTGGTGGTGTTGTGGTTACGGTGATTGGTTCTGTGGTAGTGGTGCTTGGCATTTTGGTTGTTGTAGTTGGTGTAGTCGATGTTGTAGTTGATGTTGGCGACGTTGTGGTTGTTAAAGTTGTTGTAGTCCTTGCTACCGTGGTAGTTGTAGTTGGTATTGTTGTAGTTGTGGTAGTTGGTGTTGTAGTAGTAATGGTGGTTGGTGTTGTCGTCGTTGGCACTGGAGGAGTTGTGGTGGTCGGTGTTGTGTCTGTTGTTGTTGATGGTGGTGGTGTTGTGGTTGTTGTGGTCATGGATATTGTAGTGGTTGTAGTTGGTTTTGTAGTAGTTGTGGTAGTTGGTGTAGTATTTAACACTGTAGTAGTTGTGGTAGTTGGTGCTGTAATTGTTATTGTTGGTGGTGTGGTTGTTGAAGTTGTTGTAGTGGTTGGTTTTATAGAAGTTATATTAGATGTTGTTGTAGTTGGCATTGCAGTGGTTGTAATTGGTGTATTAGTTGTTGTGGTTGGTGTCATAGCTGTGGTTGTTGGTAATATAGCACTTGTAGTGGTTGGTGTTGTTGTTATTGTTGTTGGTGTTGTGATTGTGGTGGTTGATGTTGTGGTAGTTGTTGTTGTCGTTGGTGGTGGTGGTGGTGGTGGTGTTATGTTAGTTGGTATTGTTGTAGTGATACTTGATGTTGTAGTTGTTGTAGTCAATATTGTAGATGTGGGAGCTGGTGTTGTATTTATTGTGGTGGTTGGTGTTGTTGCTGTTGTCGTCGTTGGCATTGTAGTTGTACTGGTTGGCATCGTGTTTGCTGTAGTTGGCGCTACTGTTGTAGTGATTGGTGCTGTTGTGGCAGTGGTTGTTGGTGTTGTGGTTTTTGTAGTGGGTGTTGTGATTGGTACTGGTGTTGCTGTTACTGGCATTGTAGTGGTTGTTGTTAGTATCGCAATTGTTGTAGATGGTGTTGTAGCTATTGTACTTGGTGTTGTTGTAGTTGTGGTGGTTGGTAGTGTAGTTGTTGTAGTTGGTGTTTCAATTGTGGTACTTGGTGTTGTGGACGTTATAGCTGTAACCGACGTGGTTGTCGTGGTTGGTGTTGTAGTTGTGGTAACGGGTGTTGTAAGTGTTGCAGCTTTTGTGGTGGTTGGCTTTGTGGTTGTAGCAGACTGCTGTGTAGTTGTCGTGGTTGAAGCTGTGGTGGACGTTTTAATTCTACTAGTGATGGTAGATGGCACTGTGGTTGTTGTTGTTGCTGCTGTAGTGGCTGAGGTTGTGGTGCAGAAACCGCAGGATGCAAGACACAGCTCGTTGACCAGCTCATCTGAACCACAGAAGGCAAGGTACCCTGTCGAGAAGATTATGTTATTATTTTATTTATTTTGGTTTACAGTTTAAGATCTTTATTAGGCGTAAACCAAAACAATATGCGGAGAAAGGGGGGGGGGGATTATTTGGCATTTGTGCTTCATGTTTTAGAGTAACAAGAAAATCGCCACTTGATTCTTCAGGGATCCTTTTATAACATCTGTATATTAAGACTGTGATTCAAATTTTCAAATTTTAGTAAGACAAGGTACTTTTTTGGAAACCGAATGTGTATATTTATCTATATCTATATCTGTATCTATATCTATATCTATATCTATATCTATATCTATATCTATATCTATATCTACTTATACTGTTAACCAAATAATTCGGATCCAGATTTGAACGGATTCGAACTTAGGGTAAAAGGATTCGATAAATTCGAATCCGGATCCGAATCTTGCTCATCACGAGTCACCAGACTAGATTCGACTGCACACGAGGTTTGAAGCGGTAAAGTCCACTCAAGGGTAATCACCTAAACAGACTGAGTACTCCACTTTGTCAATACAACCAGATACTGTCGTTGTTGCTGTTGTAGTTGTTGGTGAGGTAGTGGTGGGGCAGCCACAAGTTTTCGCACACAGTATGGTTACCACATCGTCCGTGCCACAAAAGGGCAGGTATCCTGTGAAGAAAAAGACAGCGTTTTTACGAGATATGATATGATATGATATGATATGATATGATATGATATGATATGATATGATATGATATGGTTGGTGCCTTACGTATGTTCATTGTTAATTGTGTTGATATTATTGTATTGAATGCTGATATGTTTGTTAAGCTTGAGCATAACGTTTTTGTTTTGTATCTTGTATCCTGTACGAATCCGGATATTTAAAGCTGAGTATGAAGATACCAACTGTACCTGGCAAATGTGTCCAGTTTTAAATACTCTCTATACAGTTAGATAAATGGCCATGGGACGGGAGAAAAGAGGTTGGTTTTTTAATTCTAAAGGATTAGGTAGATGTAATACCTTTGTAGACTCACTATAGGGGGAAGGAGGGCAGGGGAAGGGATACCATCCATGTGTAAACGGTGATTGTTGCTAAGTACGTACGTTGATACTGTTTACTGTGTGAATAGGCCTAACTTCTTAGATAGCCTTATTTGCTGACGAAATCCTCAAAATCTAATTTATTGGCCTTGCAGCATATTAATTTATTCTTTATTTCACAGTCTGGAGGAAGAGCTGAATGATATGTACAGGACAAGTTGATAAATTAGTTAGGGATGTAAAATCTTAGCTAGCCAACATTGAAAAAAAAATAATGGCATACTCATACCTCAAGTCTACAGATCTGTAATTCATTTTCTTCATTGTTCTCTTATATAGGCTCTAGAGAATTCTTTTTTTGAGTAACCCGACTATTTACATGGCACCTGGCCCCATATCATTTGAAAAGTGAATCTTTTACCTTGTTAATTGTAATCTAGGTTGCCTTTTGTAAATACACTCTTTTCAGAAACGACTTTGCCTTTGTCGACTCCTAAAAAAGAAGAATTACGCCATGAAAACATAGTTTTCGCCAAAATAAAACTGACCTCAGTTTCCCAAACGATCAAAGTTCGTCCATGGACCATCTGTGGATGAATGCATGCGTCTTGACGCAACCAAGTCTGGTAATGGAGCTTCTTACCTACACATATAATGCTTTCCACCTTATCAGAACAGCTATCTTTCGTCGGCAACGTCGTGGACATGCTGGTTTTGATGGACGTTGTGGGTTTGATGGTAGTCGTGACAGGAACTTTTGGTGTGGTGGGCGTCGTATCAGTAGCCGCAAGCACCATAGTGGTCGTATCAGGACCTGCAGGCGTCGTGGCGGTCACATCAGATCCTGCAGGCCCGTTGGTGGTCGTATCAGGGACTATCAGAGGCGTGGAAGTCGTCCTGGCAGGCGTTGTGGTAGGATCGATAGTGGTTGTCTGACAGAGACCACAGTGGAGTGGACACACGATTTGTGTGAGCTGTGACGCGCAGTTGTCGGCCTCCCGGAGTTCCTCACACTCATGGTTACGGAGATGGTCCTTGCACACGAAGTTGGGATCTTTAATCGGGTGTGGGTCATCTTTGAAAAGGATAGTTTGGTAAAGTAAGATTAATATACAACAGGTTTGAGTGCAACATCCAAGTAAACGCCAAATCTAAATTTTACAGGAAGTGATCTACCTTCAGGTGTGGGTCATTTTAGAAAGCGATTACTTTTGTGAAATCTGAGTGAAATACAATCATTGTCTGAGTGGTATACCCCGATAAACGCCAAATCCAAATTTTATAGGACGTTAGAGTCTACTGTCGGGTGTGGGTTATCTTGGAAAAGATAGTTTGGTAAAGTCTGGTTAAAATAAAAACCCTTACCTGAAAACGATGTCTGTCAAACACCACAAGCCAAACTTTACAGGAAGTTAGGGACTTCATATCAGATGTGGGTAATATTGTAAAGGGCCTCAATCGGGTGAGGGCATCTTGCCAAAAGATATGTATTTGAAATCTGATTGAAATCCAATCATCGTCTGAGTGCAGTACCCCAATAAACGCCAAATCCAAAATTTACAAGAAGTTTTAGTCTACAATCGGGTGTGGTCATCATAAGAAATAAAAATGTTTTGTAAGTGTGGTTGAAATAAAAACGTTGCTTGAGTGCAGTACTCCAGTAAACCCCCCAAAAAATCAAATTTTACAGGAAGCTGTGGTCTTTAAACGTATCTCATCTTGGAAACAGTTTAATGAAGATTGATTGAAATACAAACGTTGTTCGAGTGCAACACCTGATAGACGCCACAATCCAAACTTTACATGAAGTTCTGGTCTACAATTAGGTGCGAGCCATTTTGGAAAAAAAGACAGTTTTGTAAAGTGTGATTGAAACGTTAACGTCCTTTGAGTGCAGTACCCCAGAAAATGCAAAATCCAAATTTTACAGGAAGTTTGCATCTTTAGTGGGATGAGGGTATGATGTTCTTTCGAAGTCCTTTACAATATATAGATAGCTTTATCAAGATAACCCCAAATGAAACGAACAGGGTCATCCGGGCACAAAATCGTCTTGCAAACTTTGCAAAACGTTCGCATATGAGACTCACAAGCCTTATTAATACTATCGTACAGCAAGAAACCTAACGGGGCTCTTTATATATAATTATAACACCTATAGATTTCATAACGAAGTCAGGTGATTTATAGCCCTGGAATCTAATAATATGCAAACGAAATTCGAAATGTGCGATGTTTAAGTTTCTCTATTTTAGAGAAGCTCTATATTTTTAACAAATTATTTTTTTGGTTGTGAAAATTTGTGCCAACGCCATTTGTTATTTTCAATTGGCAGAAACAAAAATGGCTTTCCTTAATCCACGGATTTAAAGTCACGCAACGCTTTGTATTTTTGTTGTCGGTCGTCTCCAAGACCAGTTAGTGTTCAAATATCGCAATCCCATTCGATGAGTGTGTTGTTGCTCTGTAACACTCAAGCGTGCTTATTTGAGGAAACCCTTCTCGGAAAAAAACAAAACAAAAAAACATCGCGTTCCCTCCCCCGAATAAGATCGTTTGGCTAAATGATCGTTTGTCCGTCTGTATTAGTCTAAATATATTATGAAATCGTGAATGTCTCACGTGGTTTCGTGTCTTTCGCAATAAGAATGTTTAAGTTTACCTCTAGTCTATCTATGTCTTTACTGCCATGCAAAGACAAAGCACCGAAGCATCATGTAACCAAATAACGATTATACAATATTTCGTCGCAGTATCATTTTATAACCAAAATAATATATAACCATATGTTATAAACAAGTAAATAACGATCACACGGTGTTTCGTCTTAGTATTATTTTATAACCGAAACTTTATAAAACCTTACTATTTCCAAATAACGATCACAGGGTGTTTTGTCGTAGTAACATTGTATAACCAACACCTTATATAACCATACTTCGTATCGATAACACGGTGTTTGTGGTAATATCATTTTATCACCAAAACATCATAACCATATTATAAGCAAATAAAGATAACACGGCGTTTTGTCGTAGTGACATTTTATGACCAAGATCTTATATAACCATACTACATAACGATGACACGGTGTTTTGTCGTGGTAACATTTTACAACCAAAGCATTATATTATAACCATACTACATGACGATGACACTGCATTTTGTCATAGTAACATTTTATAACCAAAACCTTACATAACCATATTATACCGAAATAACGATAACACGGCGTTTTGTCATAGTACATGTATCATTTTATAACCCAAACCTCATACCATCATATTACAACAAAGTAACGCTATTACGGTGTTTTGTCGTTGCACAGCAGAGTACCTACCGTGTTTACAAATCCCGCAAGTAAGAGGACATAGGAGCTTGACTAGCTCTTGGTCGGACTCACAGCCCCCATTCGTCTGTATGCTGGCACAGTCCACAATGGCGTCATCCTGACATTGTGCTGACCACATAAAACATATTCTTTAGTGAGGGTAGACATGTATATAAAGACATGTTGGGGGACAAACAACGGAAGTATTCATTCATTCATTCATTCATTCATTCATTCATTCATTCATTCATTCATCCATCCGTCTGTCCTTCCATCCATCCAATGGCAGATGGATCTATCTATCTATCTATCTATCTATCTATCTATCTATCTATCTATCTATCTATCTATCTATCTATCCATCTATCCATCCATCCACCCATCTATCTATCTATCTATCTATCTATCTATCTATCTATCTATCTATCTATCTGTCTGTCTGACGCGTCTGTCTGTCTGTCTATCTATCTATCTATCTATCTATCTATCTATCTATCTATCTATCTATCTGTCTGTCTGTCTGTCTGTCTGTCCGTCCGTCCGTCCGTCCGTCCGTCGGTCGGTCTGTCTGTCTGTCTGTCTGTCTGTCTGTCTGTCTGTCTGTCTGTCTGTCTATGTATCCATCTTCGTCCATAAGCCTGCCCGCCCTTCTCTCGCCCGCCCGGCTGTCTGTTGTCTCTGTGTGTGTCTGTTTCTCTCTCTGTGTGTGTGTGTGTGTGTGTGTGTGTGTGTGTGTGTGTGTGTGTGTCTGTCTGTCTGTCTGTCTGTCTGTCTGTCTGTCTGTCTGTCTGTTTGTCTGTCTGTGAGATAGATAAATTAGACGTATGTAATAATTAAACGGATTCTAATTTGTAATGTGCGATATGATCACAGCACACAAAATGCCAGTTAATGGGCATGTCTGTGTCAGCCATAACTGTCTCTAAGAGATCAAAACTTGAAAATAAAAGCCTCTACTGTCTTCCGTATGACATCTAACATATATCCCTCAATCGGTCAAGGTGGAAGATGAGCTCCTGGTCTGACTTTTTTTTTGGAATTACATCTTTATAGATTTCTTTGTGATAGGTGTAGAACGTATTGTTGCATGTGTCTGTAGTTAATAGCTACATAGCAACGTATGACACTTTACACATTTTTTGTCGGTCTCCCCTCTCGTTCAATAACTTTTTTTTTTTTTCTTCCACCAGAATTTCATAACATTTCTATATCCTTCATCGTCACCAAACCTCACATCGATTTCACAAGATATTGTGAAAAATTATCAAGAGTGGTAACCCTGATTCTGCTAGTCACGAAGAGAGATGACACAAGGGGCCGAAAGCACAATGCTGTATAACTTTGCGCGCTGATGGTAAGCACGGTAATTGCCTTTGCTGTTTTCGGGGTTTCCCATAGATGCTATCGGTGCGCAAAGATACAAACGGTATTGTGCATATGACCCAAGAAATCTTACGTTCAGTACAAAATCCACAGGTGAGAGAACAGAAAGACTGCGCCAAATCTGGATCAGAAGTGCAGATGCCATCGGCCTCGAAAACTTGACAGTTGAAAAGCGGATCATCTATACATTCCCCTGAAAAAAAAAATGTATATATTCACAACCTTTTAATTACTGAGGCGAAAGTAATCCAGACGTCAATAAAATACTCAACACCATATCATATATATCTTGCAATCAGTCAAAATGAGATTTAAATCGCATTTTGGCTAAATCAAGTTATTCGCATGACACAGAAGCTTGATATATGTACTATCAATAGATGAACTAATTGTTTAGCTAGGCATATTGTCATCTGAGATAAAATTGTTTGAAATGGACGCGTCAACGTATGTAATCGCAAAAAAAAAAAGCTTCCTGAGATGATTGCGATTGGAAAACAATTATATACTCTATTTAAAAAAAAATATAAAAAAGTCAGGAAAGCTCTGGTTTATCAGCAGTTGCTGACTATTTCCCATAAGATCAAGGTTTTTGTGTAGAAAAATTGATTTTTGTTTCAACTTCCACAATAAACAATAGTTTGGTAGCGGATGACCTTAATAGATCTCATCTTTAGTACCTAGTCTAGCGACATAAGTCTTAATTTAAATGGCTGCAAGACAAACATCAGGTAGCTCCAAAAGAGTTTATGTAATTTCAATGGTCAATAATTTCAATACTTCAATTCCCATAAAGCTGCATTTTGCAACCTATTAACAGAAGGCTCATATTGCAAATTTCAGATACGATGGAACTTTATTAAGTCAACCAGCCTCCCAACCAAGCTTTCATGATATGTTATCAAAAATATTCTGTTATCGGTAGTGCTTTTAATGAGGAACAAACACCTGGGATTGTTGAATGGGAATGCAATTAACAGGGAAGTGTATTAAGCATCAATTGTGTTAACAAAGTTCCACTGTTTCTAGTGGACATAATTATATCATAGTTGAACAATGTAAAACATATCTATCAAATTTAGCATGCCCAGCAATCCAGGCACGCCATAATCAGATATGTCTTTTTACTATTGTTTGCGTTCTCTCTGTGGTAAAAATATCCAGCTCGATTAAACTTGCAACAATTATAGACTTTATCTGTCTGTTGATGCAGATTATTTGATTTTATTTTTTCACACTTATTTTTAGACTCTTGAATTTAATGGACTTTAAATTAAGTGAACTAGTGGAGCAGCACGTCTGAATGGCCGCGGTGTTGGACTCAAGATCTAAAGGTTATGGGTTCCATTCCAGCCAACGATCATATTGTAGGTTCCATTCCAGCCAACGATCATATTGTAAGTGCTTTGGGAAAGCATTTAGTTCGCATTTACTTTAGTCCTCCTTCCTTTTAAAATGGGTACCTGGCTATAGGCAGTGGAAGATGTTGTCAGAATGCTGTTCAGACCATGTAAATGACAACAGCACTGTCTCTCCTCAGGGAGTTGAGAAAGTCCTAGAGTGACATGGCCTGCTGAAGTAATAATAGTGGGGAGTCGCGTGCGTGTGCATCAGCCTGGATGGGAGACCTGTAAACCGCATTATTATCATCAAATATTTTAAAGTCATACTTTAAGTGCTACAAAACTAAAATAAGATCTATCACAAACTGTATGACTAAATTCACAAGAATATCAGTACCTTTGCATATAGCGATATCCCCTAGAAACAGCACAGACATCAATAAAAGGACACAATTTGAAGGCGCCATTCTCCAACAGTGGTCAAACCAGACGTGACCGCACCTTATCGAACACCCTTATCACCCCATATATTTGGAATTTTGACAGGTTAGATCCACTGCCGGAGGAAGCGTAATCCGGATTGGGACTTTTCGGGCACAGTTTATCAGTAATAGGGTTCTGAGTGGCCACTGTAGACAGTAGTTCCCGCCTGTAGACAATAGCGCATACTTAAAATGGACCATAAATCGCATTGCTACAGTAAAACCCTCATCAAGAATTCTATTTCAAGAAGGAAATGCACAGGATTGCAGTACTTTACTAAAGATTTTTAGCATCTGTAACAGACCAAATCATTTATTGTGTACAGTCTTTTATTATCCACTTATAAGTAAAAATTTCCCTTTTCTTGTGCCCTGCCAGCAAATTAATGTCAGGATGTAATATCTGTAAAAAGACATGTGATGTACAAAAGGCATTAAGTATAAAACTGGCAGATGTGATAAAGTTTGATTCTTATTTTTTCTCATGTACAAGCATTATGTATAAAATTGCTCTTGATCCATTGCTTTTCGTTTTTCTTCAATATCAAATAAATACTCTTGCCAACATGTAAATTAACTTGCAAGAGTATTACATTCCAACCTCAGTAGTTGTGTTATGTTTTTACCGTTGTGCACCTGGAGTGGGAAAAGGAGAGGGGGAGGGAGCAGCTGTATGCTAAGGGTTGGGATACAAAAAATATTGCATGCCAAGCACATGTATAAACAGGTGGTCAAAACCAGCCAAATAAATGGAGACTGAAGTCAGAAGAACGAATGTAAGGTCTTTGAATGGAACTGGAGAAAATTCTAGGCAGTGATTCCCCTTCCCTATCCTTTTCCTCTTAAACAAAAATAGGGCAATGCATGTACTTTAACCTCTATGGGAAAGAAAAATATCCAAGTCATTGTAGAGTTTATAGATACAGTTCATTTATACCCACGAGCTTAAAGAAGGGTCAAAACTCAAAGACCAAAAATTCAGCAGAATCTGGTTTAGATACAAGTCTTCAAAACAATCAAGGAGAGGCAGAAGTTTTGAACCCATTCAACAGAGGAGGGAGGCTGCTTGCCGAAAACTCGAAGAATGAGTAGTGGGGCGTCCAACATCAAGACTAACAAGGCAGAATATAAACAATATAGAGCATATAAGATCAGTAGAGTTCAGAAGTGATTGGCGGACCATGATCTCCTCTGTCTGTCGCAGGCCAGGTATCTGTGGAGGAAGTTGGGGGGG
>JAWQUT010000047.1:1295854-1331179 GCA_033807755.1 Ellobium chinense | reverse complement strand
GGGGAGGGGGGGGACTAAGAGGGTGGACAAAGGCTTCCTTCCAGTAGCATTCTCTACATTCAGTGACATGGCATTGTTGCAAAACTTGACAAATACAGCCGGCTCTGCTTAATCGCAAGTCCAAGGAAACCCAATAAAAGTTTCCACTTAGGTTGCTGCAACTGCTGCTGTTGTTGGTTGTTATCATTTGCATTACATAGAAACGAGTATGCACCTGCTATTCTCATTGGAAACTGCGATTTAAGAGATTTGTGATTAAGAGAGCACATCTATATTTCTGCCTTCCAGGGGTTGATACTCTGGGAGACAAATCTGCCAGACAAGCATGCGAACCCAGTTCACCTTTGAAAATTTAAACGCTGGCCCACTTTTAACCCATCAAGTCCATGGGCTTAAACAAATAATATGCAGATAGTGGTAAAACAACCGACTTTCTGGCAGTGTTCTTGAGGCAGGGGAATAACTATCTATCCCCTTCCCGTCACAAAAACTTGGGACACACACACACACACAGACACACAGACACACACACACGCACACACACACACACACACACACACACACACACACACACACACACACAAAAACAGCACAGTTTGCAAATTGCCAATCTCAGGGACAGACAGTCTGTGTTTTTGAGTATGTTACATCGTGTATGTAACAGTTTGTGATAGTTTTGGNACACACACACACACACACACACACACACACACACACACCACCTCAGGTGGGCATTGTCCGAGTGCGCGAACGCAGGTATCGACATTTGAAGTGTTTTTGCTGTTACGAAAGTTGATGTAAGCTGACTCGGTAAGCATCTCGGTTTGAGGCTGAATAAATTCTCTCTTTCCTCTTCGCAACATAAGAGTTTGAATTTCCATTCCAACTTTTTAAGAGTGCATTTTGTTTAAACCATGCCCTATATCGCTTTTAGCCTCAACAACATCTCAACATATAAATAAATAAACATTTTTTTAGATATTAGTCATTAATTGCCATTACACCGTTTACGAGGCGTTTAGAATACTTTAATCTTGCCCACTCTTTTGTTTTCGTTGCCTGGTTCCATATTCCTCATAGTTAATGGAAAGAGTGTATTCACTCAGAAATTAGAAGTCAATATAAGTTACAAGTGGTCCACTCATAAGGTCCTATTGTTTGTTAACTTCAAAGCATTTTACATAATAATATGCAGTAAAATCGAGTTTCAACCTGTCCGGTGTATTTGCACAAGGGATTAAGTTTAGACGAAATCGAGGACAGTGACATCCCAGGTCTGCCAGTGGACAGTAGAGTACCGAGTTTTTACCTGTCTTGTGTTCAATGGAATTTTACTAATTGAGATCTTGCACATTATATTACCTCTTACCATCTGAACACATACATCACCGTGTCGGGGCTGAATACACCCTTAGTAGCTTGCAACGTGCAGAACTAGTGTAATTCTTACAATGAGAAGGGATCCCATAGTTAATGCGCAAGCTCTCAGAAATATCGTTCACATTAGAATATTTTTAATGTTGGTATGATTTTGTTATGACGTTTTGGCTGCGTCTGTTGACATCAGAATTCATTTCAGAGCTCAGAAGTTTATGGGGGAAAAGGGTAGTTATTTGCTTGAGAACCTAATTAATTTTTCATATTATTTAAACAGCGTATATTTTTTTTCTTTTGCCTGGCAGTTTCTGAAAAAAACACCACTGCAGGATATTCGGAATGCTCACTCTGTTACATGTGTTTGATTAGTCATATTTTGTGACGTTATAAAATGAAAANAGGGTAGTTATTTGCTTGAGAACCTAATTAATTTTTCATATTATTTAAACAGCGTATATTTTTTTCCTTTTGCCTGGCAGTTTCTGAAAAAAAACCACTGCAGGATATTCGGAATGCTCACTCTGTTACATGTGTTTGATTAGTCATATTCTGTGACGTTATAAAATGAAAAAAAAAAAGCTATCAGACGATTGGTGCAGGCACATGTTCGATTACAAACTTCAGGTATTGAGAACATTTTCATAAAAAAGTATGTTAACTGTTTTTTTTTTTTATTGTCTGTTCACTAAATTAAGTTAAAATTATAAAGTTAACATACATTATATATCATAGATCAGGCTTGAATTCCTGTCACACCGCTAGGCTACGTTTGTCTGGTGCCTGCAATTTGACAGAATGGGAACCACACCTCTTTCTTAGGAAAGAAAATATCTAGGCAAGCCAAGATGGCTGCGACAAATGCGTAAGAGACAGGGACCAGTGCTTTGACTTGCGACTAGTGTTTAGTATACAAATATCTTTGCCTCATTTATTAGCATAGAAACTACCGTTGAATCTTGCCACAACTTTCTCAGACACAAGCTGTTCCACTAACACATGTGAAAATATAAATGATTGCCGCCTTGTTATCGAGCCTTTTCTTATGATTTTGTACAAAATGCGACACATTTCTAATGCAGGTGTGCATCCTTCCTCGATGTAACTATCGCGCACCAACCAAAAGCCTACCCTTTGCTTAAGGACCGCTCACAGAATGCAAGGAAGGGGTGTGGCTTCCCATTTTGTCAGATTGAAAGGATCAAACAAGCGTAGCCCTGATAAGAGGGTGCCTTTGAAGATCACGTATGGGCAATTATATGCAGGTCAACTGATTGGGTTTTGAAGGCAGCGGCATATATTTTAGGACTATTTTTTTTCTCTATGTTAGGATCCTAGTGAACACTGCAGTGGCCGGTCCTAATGCATTTCTTGCTTCCCTGACCAGTATCGATTACATTACTGCAGCACTGTTTGGGGTCAGGGATTAGACAAAAATAGTTATGCAAAGTAGATGAGCCCTATTCTCTCAAACTAGCCCGAGGTTCTAAGTGGGTATTCATGAGGGGAGGCCCAAACAATAAAGCAGGGTTCAGGTGAGTATTTGTCAAGGTGTCCTCAAACCCATTCATTTTTTAAAGTTAGTCATCCGTGAAGGATGATGAACGATAATTAGGAGAGGGGTCACAGCAGTTTTGAAGTACAGTAGAGAAATTAACTGAGCGCGTATAACGATCAAGAATACCCAAGGAGACGCCCGCAGCCAGCGGATTCGAACATGGCTTCTTTCAAGCCAAGAGACAAGCCCTCTGTTGATCGACAGTCTTGCCGATAAGTCACTACATGATGATGTTCTTACAATAAGAAGTGCACCCCATGGCACCATAAGTCAGAGCAGAGCGGCTTTCTTGGACATATTATGTGCCCTCCGTTTGTTATCAGAGGGTTTTATGGGGACCGTATGTTGATGATCCCATGACTCCCTCCACAAGAAATTTAACCTTCTTTGGAGCAACATGGTTTGGTTAGTGTGTCCATCCAAGACTAAAAAGCCAGTCTGCTCCAGTCCAAGCCAGTCATTTTGCTGCTTTGTGGGTTGGGACGACGTCAAGACGCCCACATCCGGTGTTAAATATTTTTTATTTATGACTACATTCATGAGAATCTCCGCGAGGTCGATGGGAAGAGGCTCTTTTGGGCTGTCAATCTTCGGAACTGATGTGATGTTCTCTAGTGGAAGAAGAAAACAAGGTAGAGATGTTAACTTCCGTGAAACACATTTAGTTTGGCGCCTTATGTTCAGTAGATTACACGCCCTGAATGGAGAGAAAAGGGAAAGTACACAATCTAGTTTTATAGTAGATTAGTATGTGTATATTCCAATCTAATGAATAAATCCCTTGGCGCTGGCTGCAAGAGGTGAAATTTGCTATGGAAGGGAAACAGCTTTGGACATGGGTTGTCGTTTTGGTTTGGGACAAGTTTACGAAGACTTGCCTGTTAGTTTCAACATTCCACCTGTTAAAGAAGAGAACATCGTTTCATAATATAAATGAAAAAGAAATTACTTAATACAATTATAGTTATTTTTTTTATGCACATAATCTTTTATGGGAATAAATTAATTGTGACATTTCACACAACATTTGATTGACAAATATTATCATGTTAGTTTCATGTGGTTAGACGTTATATCAAGAACCAAACTTTGCTCCTCCAAAGGAAGTTCATTTACTAGTGGATGGCAACAGGGGATCATCAACACACAGTTCCCATAAAGCCTTCTGATAATAAATGAAAATAGCGGATGCCCAAGAACGCCATCCCAACCATCATGTCCAAGTCATCACGAATGTGGTTAGCCGATAAAATAGTCGAGTAAGGCCGCAAACAGAGTGCCTTTACATTCCCTTCGTTTTCTCCTCGTGATTTTGGGAGAGAAGAAATCGAGTTGGAAATGTAATCGAAGTGCACCCGTTTCACTTTCCACTCGGGATCCACATTCCAAAATGGAAGCTCTGTGTGCTTTGACAATACAGCTATTGTTGCTCTTCTTGTTAAAGAAGACAAAATTATTGGGTCCACAGTATATTTCAGAAAATGAAACGTTATGGCGAATATTATCATTTGCTTGATGAAGTTTTAAATGGTGAAGACAAATATGTCTCATATTTAAGGATAGAGCCACCCATTTGCTTCTAGAATTGGTTGGGCCCTCCATTGAAAAGAAGACAACAAACCTTAGAACGCCCTTGTCTCCAAGAGAACGCTAGGTCTAGATCTAGGCTTGACTGTGTCGACCCCTAATTTGTTGAGGCAAACACGGGAGAAATTTTACTGCAACTTGCAACGCTAAAACTCAAATCCTCACGGAACTGTTGTGTAAGTGAGGGGAAAGTGAATAGGTGCCCCTCAGTCCCCGACGTGGGATTATATAGATCTGCCGTTAGAGTTTCACAGTGAAAGAGGACTTCGCAAAGAAAACGAGGGGAAAACGAGGGAAATGTGAAGGTACACTGTTAGTTGCCTAAGGCCTGCCTTGTTCAATAAAACAGCAGAAAGCTATTCTAGAACAAAAAAACAACAACAACCGAAATGTGGGTGGCTTAAACCTTACATATGACACACATTATCCTGTTGGTCTTGAGACATTCTTCTATGTGTCACACTTGGAGGAAGAGTTGACCAGTCTTTGCGGAAAGTATTTTGGCATGGGCCCCTTTGATAAGTTAATGAGAGGTGTAAAAGCTTATAATTTATAGCCAAAGGTAGAAGAAACAATGGCATCTTCATTCCTATCACCTTGATAACCTGATATTGGAGCATATTCGGGATATATATATAATATAAATAAGCATATAAAACAGTGATATCGTAACGTTCGGAGAAACAATAAACTAACGACCTGCAAGTTTCAATGCAGTACAAACTGCATATATCATAAGGCACAAACTCGTGAAATTTGGGAAAATAACGTTTCCCGTTGTGAACCGTATGACTGTATTCAACATTGACGGAGTGTGTCATCATTTCTCCCTCTCCTCCTATACTCTTGACAGGCCTTGAGCTTGCAGGAGCCATATTGTAAAAGCCTCTTTGAGCCATTTGGTAACATTTTCTTTTTGAAACACACTCACATTTCGAGATGGCTAAGGCTAGCCTTCAAGTCTATGGTACCAAATTGGCACTGTTTTACAGTCGGGGCTCATTCATTTATATTTTTTACAGTTTTAATTCAGATGAAAGGGGTTAAAATCTGGCCCTCTTTTTGCAGACCACAGGCCGGAACAAATGAAATCCCCTAAAGTCATTGAGAAACACTGTCTGCAACATTTATATTTTTTAAACAAATTGAAGACTGAATTTCACCTTTCTTGCGGTGGGATGTAATGTTATAATATGATTAATTCTACACAATGCGTCTAATTAAAAAAATCTACAATCATTGACTCTGATAGTTCTTTTTTCATCTCCAGTTAAGTTCCTACAATATTAAACCACACGACTTCGAGTCATCTTACAATAATATAGAGAGCTGCCTATATCACGATTTGCTGTATCATGTCCTGCCGGATATCGTTAGTTTACACCTTTCAACGATCACATCCAAGACAGTGGCACTGGCATTTAAAGGTCAACCACCTTTGAGGTTTTGCCAGCAGTGTACAGTAAGACTTGATCAGTCAAATCTGTCAATGGTCCAAAATGTCATCTGTAAAGTTTAATTGATGCCTCAGGCATAAGTCTTATCCACACCACAATTAACACCTTTCAAGTAGTTTTGATATTACTCCCTTTATGATCAGACAGAATGATGACAATGTTAATTTTATTACCGAGTGAAGCCAGGGAGGGGCTGGTATAATTATATAGTAGCATACTCACGTTTTTTGCAGTGCGGGATTCTGTCATAAATAGCATCTCGTAGGATTTGACGGTTGATACCGTCAGTGTACGACCTCTTACCCACTGTCGCAAACCTCAAGAAATGGGGAAAGACCACAGATGCTAAAATCCCACTCTGCAATGGAGAGCAAACCTTGATGCATGTGATATCGGGTTGCAAAGTGGCACATGGCGCCACAATAGAGTCCTGCGGGTATTAGATGAGGCCGTCAAAAAGGCCAGACAAGAGGCAAATAAGAGACAGCCAAGTTTGTCCCAAGGTACTTCCTCCGCGCAGGGCAAGCAACCAGCAGCAAGTCCGTCACCAAATCTGCCAGTCCTCCGGTGGCAACAGTGTTGGATAGTACGAAAGACTGGGAAATGGCTGTAGTTTTGCCTGGCTGTCAGACGTACCCTGAGGCAATCCAAACTACCAATATGAGACCAGACATTGTCGTTTGAGTCCAGCATGCGTATAAAACTGCCAAGTACAGTGACCTTGTTCTCGAAGAAGAGCAGGAATAACACTTAGAGTAAAGGCTATAGAAGTAGGGACAAGGGGTATGGTAAGCACCTACTCATGTTGCTCGGAATACGAGGACGGGCTCAAGCACGTACTCCCTGAAGCAGAGGATGTGGAAAAGAGCTCATATGGATATAGACAAAGCGTAGTGAACAGTGGAATATTGTACAGTAAGTTTAAATATAACTAAAATGTAACTTCCACTATGGCTTCATGGTGGCAGAGGTGAAATGAAGCAAGACATTAAGGAACTGGAGGCTGCGGGTTCAAATCCCTCCCGAGGCGGAAAAAATCAATTTAGAGTGTCAGGAAGTCAAAGGGCCGAAACACTTATTAGACGGGGGTATCTTTCTCTGAAGATCTTCTGTTGCCTCGCTCTCCGAGTAAGAGAGTGTTCTATTTACTGTAGTTTAGCAAGCAGCTAACACCGTCAGTCTGTATAACGTATTCTAGGTATTATCCTTTCCTAGCTTTTTTTTCCTTTCAATCCAGTAGATAAGACATCTAAATAAGCCAACCCCAGAAACAGTCTCTCTACAGACTTTAAGCGTCGATGAGGTAACTTAACAGATATTGGCACCTCAAGCTTATAAACGCTATAAGAAGTTGTGCACAATCTGATATCGCAGTCAGTCAGTCGTATCCTATTTCAGAACATTCGCTAATATAGTAGACATCGAAATGACAAGGACAATTCTCAGCGACTTCCTTTCAGCATTTTTGGACAATTTCATTGATTCTGGATGAATATAGGATATCAGTAACTTGTCTAGGTTCGGTAACAAACACGTTGAATTTAATCGTCTTTGCGCGTCAAGGATAGAGGGATGGTGTTAACATCTCTCGGACAGGCATTACAGTACGGGATCTCATCAGATGTATATGTAACATCATTGAAAGACTGCAATATGTCCATAGGCCTAGTTTCACTGGCACCCCGTGTATCCTATGTAAATGCCACGTACATCTTTCTGAGATATACCCGATTCTTTTGTGGCTACGTGTCTTTAGGTCTGGCTACCTACGTATCAGTTGAGAGATGTCTGTGCGTGTGTAGGCCTTTCACTGTCAAATCTGTCTTCACGCCTAGATTCACTCTCCTCATGGTCACCGCAATTTCTGTGGTTGTCTTCGGTGTGTACGCTGTTGTGTATTTCTACTAGAACATTGTATACGTCTACAGTCCAGAATTCAACACAACCATTGCAATGTACGCCGAGAGCAAGTTTTACAAAACGCACGGACTTGTAGTCATCCTATATTATCGTACCATATCAGTTTTTTTTTTTTGTAAGATAAAAAAGTTGCATGGAAAAAAATAGAGTACTGAGTATTTGATACTATTTTGTTTTCTTTTGTAACTGATTACAAAGTCGGTACTTAGAATTGATCAGTAAAATGCCAAAATGCCACAAGTCATTATGTATTCCTCACATCATTAAAATAACGAGTATTTGCAGAGCAATTACAAGTACTTCAATAACGAGTCAATAGCGATGTGTAAAGTTTTATTAATATGGGGTGAAAGGGACAACCACCGGAGAATGAGTCAGGAAAGAGCTTCGATATTTTGCATCATACATGACTCCCAATTGAAATGTGATCATACAGATCTTGATATCGATTTATGAATTTGTTAGGATTTTGTTTTGCCCTTCTGGGCTCTACCGTCCGTTTGCTACGCTTGAGTGCGGCAGTAGAACAAATTCGCATCTCCTTGCCGAACGCTAGATGCGGCGGCCAAATTGCACAGCCTACCGGCAGACTAAACGTATAACGGTCATTATTCGTAACAATGGTCACGCAGCCATCAGGAGACTGGACTGGAGGTTACTAGGTTAAGCAAGCGCTTAGCAAAGAAGGCGGCCAGTAGAATGATAGCCATTCAAAAAAAAAAATTCAATACTTACGGGATGTTATTTGGCTACTTCCCTTGGAAAGTCGAAAGATGAGTTACACATAATTTGGGAGGATTGACTCGAAAACATTAGGATGTTTCGAAGTCTACTGCTATCCTGCCTAAGTGTGACGACAAAATCAGGGCTAACATTTTTCTTGATGTTGGCTTATTATTTGTAAGGATAAAATATTTTATGATAATATTTACGAGCTTGCGTATCAACGATGGAATTTCTTATCATTGTAAGAATTATATTAACTCTGCATGTTTGAAAGCTATCAAGGGTGCTTTCAGCACCGGTGCACTAATGTAATTCTTACGATGGTTTCTGTTCCCATCGTGATGCGCAAGCTCTCTAATAATAAAGAAAAAGGTTTCAATAGAATGTCCCTTCTAAAAGAATTTTAGTACAATGAAGGCGTGTGTCCAGGATTTGAAAATTTCTGCATTCTCGTCTTGAGATCAGGATGCAGTGGGATCAGTAACACAGAATCAGGAATACCCTCCAAAGAAACGTCAAGCGCGGAAGTTCAAGAAAGCGACGCACAAAAAGCAGGACTTGGTCGTAGGAGGAAAGTGAAGGACCGATACCTTATATTCAGAGTATCGTGGTACTTGGTAAATTTGGAGAAAGAAATATCGTCTATAAAATTCCGATGCCGATACTGGTTCTTGGCACTTTTTAAAATGGTAAATCATTCATTTTGTACAATTAATTACGTAATTCGCCAATACATAAAATCCCCCCTCCTTTTTGGGGCCCTGCCAGCCAGTGTCAGGGTGTAGAAATGTGTAAAATAACCTGTGATCTAAATATAACATCAAATTTTAAAGTTTCAGGTACAATTTGAGCTTTCTAGATTAAAAACCTAAAGTGTGTAGGCCTGTGTATTAGCACGCGGTCAAAACCAGCCTAATGAAAAATTGGGGACCAAATCAAATTTCGAGGTGACCTGACGTGAAAGAGATATTTTGTGACAAATATTGGGCATTGATAACCCCCCCCCCCCNCCCCCCCCCCCCTTTTCTCCTCCGAAAAGATCTGGCAACTTTAACCTCCATGGGAGAAATTTCCCTAAATCAAAGTGGTATTTGTAGAATAACACAAAACATCAGTAGGATCAAAAGGAAAATAACAAAATCAGAACTATAGGGTCCGAGAACCTACTACTAGAAAGAGGAAGGTGGGGAATACCAAAACTTGACCTTAATAATAGACTGTGTAATCTTTGTAACGTGATAGAAGACGAGTACCACTGTATTGTAGAATGCACAAGATTTGAGCACATAAGACTGAAATATTTTCCTAAATGGTTCTTAACAAAACCCAGTATGGCTAGATTCCTAAATCTTTTAAATTCAAATAATGATAAAGAACTAAAAAACATAGCAATAGGTTTCTATCACATTTTAAGAGAATATGAACAGTTTAAGTGACACAAGTGTTCGTTCCTTTTCTGGAAGAGAGGTGGGGAGGGTGTTAATTTATTGTCACATATTATAAGTGTCTGTTCAAATGCGATGTTGTGGAAGTTATAACTGTTATCATTAGATGGGGAGAGTGAGTGAGCGAGAGAGAGAGTGTGTGAATAAGATAATGAAAGAGAAAGTTATTGGGAGAGTGAAACAGAGAGAAAGAGAAAGCGACAAGATATGTAAATGATAAATTTAATTTAGTAGCAATTATATGTACATATATATTTTTTTTTCTTCCTTTTCATTTGTTCCTTGTATTGATGTAACATTTCATTGTATGTGGTTGGCTTATGCCTAGATGAATAAACTTGAAAACTTGAAAACTGACTGAAAAAAGGGAAATTATCAGTAATATGAGGGCCATGATGAAAATCTATTGGTTATCTCCCTACTGGTTGTGTAACCCCTCCCCACATTTAATTATTTCCTACATATGTTTTGAGTAGTCAGTAGTGATGCATTCTCTACTGTTAAAGTGTCTCTAACATGCTTCTTTAATGACAGAGAATGATAATTCTGTGATGAGGTATATTTGCAGAGGGACACAGAAAATGTTCAATAGTTTGACTCACTGAGATGAATTGGATGACGTGTTGATAGCCTTTGTTGGTTCCCTGGAGAAATATGCAACTTTCATCTGTCAAACACATTTATTTCCCTACAAAATGGTACCAATGTTACAGCAATATCTGTCTTAGATCATTCTTATGGCCCAATTAAGAGTTTGATACCTCTCAAAATAGCTAATTCTCTTGATAACATACCCTAAGCTACTTTGAAAGCTCCCATGGACCTACAGTTCAACCCTAAAATTTTGCCATAGTAGCCTGTTTGGAAGGGAAATAGTAGGGAATGATCAGAGAGGAGTGACCGGGGGGTGATTGGGAGGGAAGAGGAAAAGTGACCCCCTCTTGGCTGGTCATTGTTTCCATGTAAACACCTCGGCATGAGCAGGTGTTTTTTTTGTTGACCATATTTGCAAGCCTTAATGATAAAATCCACTTGTAACCACACATTTAAAACCTGAAAGTGATCATATTGGCATTTCTTAAAGGGTGATTGTGTTTTTGATTGGGGAAGAAGCTCTGGAGAAACAAAAGTTTGTTGCATCTGCCCAAAAAATTTAAAGAAAATGCAGCTTCCTTTGATAATACCATGTGAGTCTATGGGGTGGGCTGAGAAGGGGTGGGGTGGTGATTTTTCTTAAGGGTAGGGGTGGGGTGGGGTGGGTGGGGGGAGGGGTTGATGGTGGGGTTGGGGGTGGAAGTAGGGAAGGAAAAAGGAACGAATGAAATCTTAAATTTAAAAAAAATGGCCAAATTTGGTGCATTTTTTGGCAACACTGGGTGTGTGTGTCAAAGGTGGGGGGAGGGGGTGGAGGGTGGGAGGAAAACAAGAGAGACAAGGACAAAAAGAGAACGAGAAAAAAACTATTTAAAAAAAAGCGTGTGTCATGTAAACTGAGTCTGCAGCACGTAGATCTAGATCTAAGTCCCATACAGGCTAGACTAGGGGGGGGGGGGGGGGGGGGGCTGGGGAGGGCCCCAGGGGTAGAGGAAGTTTAAAAGACTGTCCAGATAGCCTAGATGACCTACCTCGACCACCATGATGTAAACATTGTGTTTCTAAGTGGAAACATGCCAGGTACTAGCTGCCTATTAAGGTCTTTGACACCTATTGTTTTTTCTTCTTTTGGCCCTATTAACATTTTGCGTTATTCTAAATATACCACTGTGATTTGGGGAAATTTCTTCCATGGAGGTTAAAGTACTTCTTTTGCCCGATCTTTTAACGGGAAGAAAAAGGGGGGTCAACGCCCAAAATTTTTCACAAATGTCTTTTGAAAAAGATCACCTCAAATTCTGATTTGGTCCCCAAATTTCCATTTGGCTGGTTTTGACCGCGTGCGAATACATAGGTCTACACATTTTATTTTTTTATCTAGAAGGCTCAAATTGTACCTGAAACTTTAAAATTGGATGCTTTATTTAGATCACAGGTCATTTTACACATTTCTACACCCTAACACTGGCTGGCAGGGCCCCAAAAAAGGGGGATTTTATAGATTAGCGGATTAATTGGGTTGTACACTATGAGTGATTTGCCCTTCTAATAGGTGTCACAAACCTTAACCCCTCCCCACATTTAATTATTTCCTACATATGTTTTGAGTAGTCAATAGTGATGCATTCTGTACTGTTGAAGTGTCTCTTTCTTGCTTCTTTCATGACAGAGAATGATATTCCTGTGGTGAGGTATATTTGCATAGGGATACAGAAAATTTTCAAGAGTCTCACTCACTGAGATGGATTGGATGAGGTGTTGGTAGCCTTTGTTAGTTCCCTGGAGAAATATGCAACTGTCAGCTGTCAAGCACATTCATTTCCCTACAAAATGGTGCCAATGTTGCTGAATTATATGCCTTAGATCATTCTTATGGCCCAATTAAGAGTTTGATACCTCTCAAAATAGCCAGTTCTCTTGATGGCATACCCTATGCTACTTTGATAGCTCCCATGAACCTACAGTTCAACCCTAAAATTTAGCCATGGTAGCCTGTTTGGAAGGGAACAAGTAGGGAATGGTCAGAGGGGAGTGACCTGGGGGTGATTGGGAGGGGAGAGGAAAAATGACCCTCTCTTGGCTGGTCATTGTTTTCATGTAAACACCTTGGCATGAGCAGATAGTTTTTAGTTGACCATATTTGCAACCCTTGATGATAAAATCCACTTGTAACCACACATTTAAAACCTAAAAGTGATCATATTGGCATTTCTTAAAGGGTGATTGTGTTATTGATTGGGGAAGAAGCCCTGGAGAAACAAAAGTTTGGTGCATCTGCCCAAAAGAATTTTTTAAAAATTCAGCTTCCTTTGGCAATACCATATGAGCCTATGGGGTGGGCTGAGAAGGGGTGGGGTGGTGATTTTTCTTAAGGGTAGGGGTGGGGTGGGGTGGGTGGGGGGAGGGGTTGATGGTGGGGTTGGGGGTGGAAGTAGGGAAGGAAAAAGGAACGAATGAAATCTTAAATTTAAAAAAAATGGCCAAATTTGGTGCATTTTTTGGCAACACTGGGTGTGTGTGTCAAAGGTGGGGGGAGGGGGTGGAGGGTGGGAGGAAAACAAGAGAGGCAAGGACAAAAAGAGAACGAGAAAAAAACTATTTTAAAAAAAGCGTGTGTCATGTAAACTGAGTCTGCAGCACGTAGATCTAGATCTAAGTCCCATACAGGCTAGACTAGGGGGGTGGGGGGGGGGGGGGCTGGGGAGGGCCCCAGGGGTAGAGGAAGTTTAAAAGACTGTCCAGATAGCCTAGATGACCTACCTCGACCACCATGATGTAAACATTGTGTTTCTAAGTGGAAACATGCCAGGTACTGGCTGCTTTTTAAGGTCTTTGACACCTATTGTGTTTTCTTCTTTTGGCCCTATTAACATTTTGTGTTATTCTAAATATACCACTGTGATTTGGGAAAATTTCTTTCATGGAGGTTAAAGTACTTTTTTTGTCCGACCTTTTAACGGGAAGAAAATGGGGGGTCAACGCCCAAAATTTTTCACAAATGTCTTTTGAAAAAGGTCACCTCAAATTCTGATTTGGTCCCCAATTTTTCATTTGGCTGGTTTTGACCGCGTGGAATACATAGGCCTACACATTTTATTTTTTTTATCTAGAAGGCTCAAATTGTACCTGAAACTTTAAAATTGGATGCTATATGTAGATCACAGGTCATTTTACACATGTCTACACCCTAACACTGGCNATGTAGATCACAGGTCATTTTACATATTTCTACACCCTAACACTGTCTGGCAGGGCCCCCAAAAAAGGGGGATTTTATAGATTAGGGATTAATTGGGTTGTACACAATCAGTGATTTGCCCTTCTAATAGGTGTCATAAACGTCATACTATTCTTTGGAAAGTTTGAGTGCAGTTTCGTATGCAGCACCAATAATTATAGTGCCTTCATCATTCTTTCTCTTGGAAGGCAATATTATTTATCCTATGGAGCGCTATGCGACACTATGAAGGAAATTACATGAGGTCCAGTCTTTGTCACCTGGACCTGCATGAAGTCAGGACAGGAGATGTTTGCACCGCCATCTGACTTCCGCACACGTAGAATTCCAGAACTGTTAGCGACGGTCTTCCAATCCAGGAAGTCTGCTTTGTCCATCTCTTTCACAATGAATGGCTTCTTCTTGGCAGCCATCTTCAGAATTCCTACCAATTCACTCGGCATGTACACCTCGTGAACTTTCTTCATAGCTCTTTCAACAAGAATGTGCGCACTGTCTCCTGGGTTCTGCCCATGGTGTTTCTCGAAGAAGTGCAGAGTAACGGTTTTCGGTGACTTCGCACTTTTCAGGAAATGCCTGAACATGCAGGGCAAGTTGGAATTCTTGTTCTGTCCAGGGCATCCATCTGAGAACATAAGGAATTTTTCTGCATTATGTTGGTCAACGACCTTAATGAAATCGAATAGGCAGGATGCCATCTCGTTGGCCCCACGCTTCGCGATCCTTTCGTGCCAGAAATAGCAAAATCCCTCACTGGCACCAGCATCATACTCAGTAAAATTGTAGCACGCCAATCTCCGTTTGTAGAATATTTCAATTCGCTATGACTGAGGTAAGTACAACACTTTCTCCAAGTCGAATATGGTTATCACTGTGTTGAAATTACAATTGGCCTTTAGCGTGGAGACCGCCATGTGCTCCCTCACCTTTTCTTTCTCAGTGATATGACGGCGATAAGTGTCTTCAAAGTGTGAATCAGTGTTTGTTCCAGAACGTTTAGTCTCGCATATCCCACAAGTGTCTTTCTTTGGGACATGAAATCTCAGGTTAAGTTCATTGAACGCCTTCTTGTAAAGTTTATAAGAGGCGGGAATGGCGTCCTGTTGGTGTTGGTACATTGTATACATCCTGCTGATGGTGAGGTCTGCAGAGAGATACTCACGAGTCGTATTTGCTCTGCAGTAATGTGATTCCATTCAAGGAAACCTAGTGATGTGAGCAGGTATGCTCTGGCCTTTCAGTGCATCATCGGCGACCTCCACGAAGCTCCCCATCCATTACTCCAGTTTCCTGGATCTTTAAAAACACAGTTCTAATGAAATGATCCGACACGCCGATAGTATGCTGAAAGAATATTCTGCACACTGAGAGAGCTTCTCCAGACACAGGAAGCGTGTATGTAAAGGTGTGCGCTTTTCTGCTCTCTACTTTGTCTGATTTCGACTGACATGGAGTACAATCCAGTGGTAAAATTGAGAAAATAGTGATATCATTTCCGTCCAATCGTCATAGCATATACATTATTATATAGTGATTTACCTAATATGACATGTCATTTCTATACATGACGTAAATTTTGTAATTAGCTACCATGATTTTGAGGGACTAGAATGAAACCCGTTCAAATGAACGGGAATGGGCAATGTAAAACTACAACAATAGCTACGAACCTGCACATAAATAGTTTTAAGTCTGGCACAAAGGAGATAAAGATCATTGTTTGAAAACAAAGGGCTTGGCATTGCAATGAGAGCACACAGCTGACATTGCAGAAAGCACATGGAAGTCCGATAGTTTGTTAGTCACATCCACATGTTGATGTTCAGTGTTGCCTCATATCAAGACTAGGGGCTGTCAAACTCGAAGCTCATTTTGTTGTTCTGGCAGTTGTGGATCTAGAACTAACTCATCATTAGGTCTGTTTTCATAGCGTTGCTGCTGTTTTCTGCGCTGCCGAACATACCTTGTTGTATGTCTACCAATGCTACGCCTTTTCGGAGGCATGGTAGATCTAGAACTGGACAAATTTACTGAGTAGAATGAATCAAATTTCAATAACGGAAGCGGAAGTGAGTTATTCTAAAAATGTTACTGGCCGTACATCTCGGATGAAACGCTCTCGCGAAAATAATTTTTAATCATAATCGCATTTTCAAAATCACTCAGTAAGAACAAATAATGATTTTGTTTGTTTATGATGGCAGGAACAATACCCTTTATCTCACTATTGTTTGTGCCAAAGTCGATACGTTGTGTTGTTTTCGAGTCCATAGGACTATTAGGGGTTTTGTTGTAGCTTTATAGTATTCAATGTTGATGTCTGCTGGAGCCAAATTTCTCGGTAGCCAAGGATATTCAGAGTGTTTCCATTTTTTTTAACCATGGTATTTGTGAGTTGCCTTTCATGTGGTAGTCAAGGAGTACGTCGTACATTTTCTTGGATAATTTAGTTGCTTTCCCAGTGATCAGTTTTAACCAGTACGTCAGCATTCTTTTATCGATTTCCAGTTGCAGAGGATACCGTCCAGTCTCTCCCAATACCATGCACGCGTGGACTTCCTTACACCGAGTACCTTTTTCACAAATTCAAGATGAATATTTTCTAATATTGTTATATCAGTGTGTCCCCATATTTCACATCCATACATTAAAATAGGTTTCACAAGAAGATCAAAACGATGAAGCTGGCAGCTCACAGACAAATTCAGTGACCTACTTTTTGAAAGAACCCTATACATTGCTTTTCTTGCTTTATCTCTGTTTATCTTTTTCGCTTTCACAATTTTTTTATTCTGTGTAAAAGTTAGGCCCAAGTACTTGAATTCCGTCATAATTTCTAAGTTGACATTATTCATGTAAAATTCAGAGGGGCCTCTTTTTCTTCCAAAAATCACAACTTTAGTTTTATCTGCATTTATCTGTAGCTTCCATCTTTCACAATATGCAGCATATGCTTCTAGTGACCTTTTTAAATTTTTAGCATTGTTCGCAATGAGTATAGTGTCATCTGCATATAATAGTACCAGTAAGGATATAAAGTCTGTAACCTCATCTTGTTTTTCTAATTTGACTCCTTCAACACCTCTGTCTATAAGAAAAGACTCCAAATCATTCAAATAAATACAAAACAGAAGACAAGATAAGTTCTCTCCTTGACGAAACCCTACACTGCATGGAAAGACTTCAGAGCATATAGCGCCACCATATATATCACCTGGAGACTCCAAACCATGCACTTTGACATATGACTTAGTTTGGGCATACATTGAATATACAATTTTAATGAAATTTCCATTTACTCCTGTTTGGAGAAGTTTGCTGAACAGCCCCTCTCTCCACACAGTGTCGTAAGCACGGGCCAGGTCAATGAACGCGCAGTGTATTGTTTTGTTTTTCTGCTTGGCATATTCCAGCAAACCTCCCAAAACAAACATATGATCAACAGTGGAATAACCAGGTCTAAATCCTGCCTGATTCTCCTGGAGTAAACGTTCGCTTTCTAAGTAGCAAGACAGCCTATTGTTCAGTATAGAAGTGAACAATTTATTCATACAACTAAATAAAGAAATGGGTCTGTAGTTAGCTGGGTCAGAGGCGGATCCTTTATTTTTGAAAATGGCGACGATAGCTCCAACTGCCCATGCTGATGGAAAAATTCCATGCTTCAAAATGACATTGAAAAGTTTAACGTACAATGGTGTTAACAAACTGCTCGAGGCTTTGATGTATTCATTCTTAATTAGGTCATCTCCTTCAGCCTTGCCGTTGCTAAGATCAGTTATGGCATCTCTTATTTCCTTTTCTGTGATGGCTGAGTTCAAAATAGAATTTTCGTTTCCGCCTACGTTGAAATTTGCTTCTTTCGGCGTTGACGTCTCCTCGCCTGAATTCACATGTTTAAAATGAGTGTACAAATTATCAAGGCTAGCTTTAATATGCGATTTATTTGTCGTTTCACCTTTTAACACCCTCTAGTAGTATTTTGGATCGCTTTTCCTAGCTCTCATAAGTTTTTCTTTTAAGTCTTCTCTATACTTGCTAATTGCCTTATTCATTATTTTCTTATATACTTTACTTTTACTTTGTAATTTTTGTAAATCTCCCGGTGTCTTTGTTATATTATACTTTTTTCTGGCTCTGTTATACTCGTTTCTAGCTATACTGCATTTAATATTAAACCATTCTCTTCTTTTGTTATTGTTGTCTTCAGCTTTTTCATGTCTTTGCGGTGGGCCTTTTCCTTTCTTCCCGAATGTTTTCATAGCCGCTTCTTTTAGAATATTACTTATTTTATTGGTCAGATGGTCAATTGCATCTTGTTTAGCAGTCATTTCATTTTGCAACATATTCAATTCATCAGTGATACTTTCAATATCATTATGTTCAATATTTAAAAGAAAGTCAATTTCTTTTCCATCCTGCCACCTGCGAGGCTCACTTCTGCTGTTTTTTTCTTTATTTACTACTTTCCTGTATTGGCTTTTTTTACATGGTGAGTTACTGTGTTTTGTACCTGGTAGCTCGTGTCGCGGTCGAACTA
The DNA here is from genome assembly GCA_033807755.1 of Ellobium chinense. Taxonomy (NCBI): domain Eukaryota; kingdom Metazoa; phylum Mollusca; class Gastropoda; order Ellobiida; family Ellobiidae; genus Ellobium; species Ellobium chinense. The sequence goes on along the minus strand of JAWQUT010000047.1, from coordinate 1,312,740 downwards.
TAAGTTCTATGGGGCTGTGGACATCAGATAGCAAGGGAGAAAACTCATGCACTTTTAAGTCAGGCGTCAAGATAAGGAGACTCTCTATGTTAGTAATTACGTAATCGACTACACTTGTGTTATTACAGGTTATTGCCCCTTTGCCTTTGTCTCTTCCACATCTTCCGTTCAATATAATATTATAATCAAAAATTTTGCACATTTCTAGCAATCGATGCTCATACATATTAGTTCTATTCTTATCTTCGCTACTTCTTACAAGTTGGAGCTCCGCATATTTAATCACATCTTCAGTTGCCCTCGTGATGCATAAAGCTTCTGTGTCTTCATCATGTATAACATTATAGAAAAAGTCAGGTAAATTACTTGTTTTCGCATTAAAATCTCCGATAAGGTACACACATTCTGAAGATGGAAAATGTTCCCGTATTTCATCTGCAATTTCGTCAATTGCGTCCTCATATGAAAACTGGCTACCGACTGGTGGTATATATACAGTGCCAATAGTGATATCTACATTCCTGTCATTCCACAATTTCTTTACTTTCACCCACATCACATACTCTGATTCACTTTCATAGACGCTCATATATTGCACTAGATTATTTTTAACCGCCACTGCTAAACCGCCTGACAATCTCTCATATCTCTCTGAATAAAGGAAATATGAGTGATTGTCTCTGGAGTCCTGTCACCATTGCATGTGGTTGCGTTAAATTAATTCCCGGGGTTATACAGGTGGTCGTTGATACAAACTGTTGCACTATAAAAATTTAATGTAACTACTAGAATAGTCAGTATCACTGTGCTCAAAGTGATTGTCCTTCTCACTTTGTGAAGCAAAGTATAACCAGGTATACAAATTTCTCCTTTCAGGCATCTGGTTTCTCCAAAAGTTACCATGTCATAGTTAGAAACAAAATCTATAAATTCAGGATACTGTTGCTTTTTCCCCAGACCATTAACATTTATATAACAGATTTTCAAGTTCGCATCCTCACTGTTACTTTCATGCAATAACTTTTTGCCTTTGTATTTGCTTCTGCTCTCAGTTTCTTCACAAACTGTAGATGAGCTGTCAAGATTCTCTTCAGCATCTTCCCTGCTGTCAGTTATTTTCAATTCGCTATCATAATACAATGCTCTCTTTGTTCTTTCATACGTATTCGTATAATCATTTAATTCACCCACTTGCATGTAATTAGCACAGATTGTATCATTTTCATTTAGTAAGTTATTTCCATCACTGCTATATGTATAATCATGACATTTACACGTGCACAATGATCGAAAACAGAGTTCACAGTCACAACAAGGGACATAATAAATAATAATAGCAGCAGGTGCTTGAGTCTCTCCGTCCCTGCCTGTCCTAGTGATTGTCCATATTGCACTCAACAACTACTGCAAATCTTTAAAAACGCTTTTCACAGGTTGTAGAATTGCTCGTAAGTATTTAGATGATACAAAAGAAAAATAATTCGAAAAATTGAAAAAAAAAAGCCGATTCGGCACTATGCGATACCAGCAGCGAGGTGGTCCCCCATATGGAGGTCAAATGAATAAAGGAAATATGAGTAATTGTCTCTGGAGTCCTGTCACCATTGCATGTGGTTGCGTTAAATTAATTCCCGGGGTTATACAGGTGGTCTTTGATACAAACTGTTGTACTATAAAAATTTAATGTAACTACTAGAATAGTCAGTATCGCTGTGCTCAAATTATAGATTGTTTACAGTGGGGGTCCTTCATTTAGATTTTTCAGAGTATTGACTAGATGAAAAGGCGTTAAAATCTGGCATTCTTTTGCAAACCACAGGCCCGCACAAATGAAATCGGCTGAAGACACAGGGGAAACACGGCCTGCAACGTTTATTTATTTATTTTTGTAAAATAAATTCAGGAGTGAATTTCACCACTTTTGTGGTGTGGTTTTATGTTATACGATTATTTCTACATAACCTGTCCAATTAAAAAAAAATCTGCTGTTATTAATTCTGATAGTCTTTTTCTTTTCTTATGAATTAAGCTGCTGCAACATTAACGGGATTGAATTCTCATCGAGTGTAGATTATACTGTATTAGTGTGGTGGACACTGCTCAGTTCTTATTCAGTACACTTTTCATACAAAACTGCGCACCAAGTGGTTAAGCGCTTTTTTCTTCTGTTGTGAATATTGATTTTAAGAAAGGTTTATCTTAAACTACAGTCGTTATTCCTTAACAGACTTCACACATACATTTAAGACACATTAACGCAAATATAGTGGCAGATGGATTTATTTTTCTCATTTTAATTCTTACAGTTTCTCTTTGACAGACGGTCCTTTCTCATGGATCCACGTAACTAATTATTGAGACACTAATATTGAAAAGCCCTCTGTCACTACGTGCAGTAAAGTGTCTCAGATACATAATTTGTGAAATGTGGCAATGAGGTAACGACTGTAATTTCAGATAAATCTTTTTTTTTGAACATCAACATCCACAACAAGAAAGAAAAGTGCACCACTTAGCATTTTGGTGCGAAATCGTGCATGCCAAATGTACTGAATTTTAGAAAGAGGCAGTGCGCACCGCAGTACTACACTTTAATCTAGAGTAGAAAGATAATTTATCCCCTTAAACCACACGCGTTTTTCTTCATTATACAAAATCATACAGAGCTGCCTACGTCACGATCTACTGTGTCTTTACTGCCGAATGCGGTTAGTTAACAACCAAAACATTCACGACACAGTAGCAAGGGCATTTAATAGTAAATAACCTTTAAGGCTTTGTCAGCAGTGTACCCTTCTTTAATCAAATCTATCAATGGTCCAAAAGGTCATCTGTAAAGTTTAATTGATGCCATAGGCATAAGTTTTATCCACACAATAATTAACACCTTTCATATAGCTTCAGTGCTTCTCCCCTCATTATACAAAATGATGACAATAATACAATTAAGACTGAAGGCAGCAGGGACGGGGCTGGTATAAATATTAAGGTACTTACGTCTTTCGTCGTATGGTACTCCGTCATAAATATCATGTCATATGAGTTTAAAGCCGATACGGTGATAGTAACTTATACTTTAAGTTTTTATAGCGTTATATTTCTGTTTTCATTTCCTAGCCTTTTTTTTTATTTCTGTAAATTCAACAGATCAGTTCACTGAATAAAACCACCCCTAGGAACAGCCTCGCCACAGACTTCAAATTTTGATGAGCCAACTTACCAGATATCGGCATCTCAAGCTATCGACTTTACAAGAAGTTGCACACTATCTGAAATAGCAGTCAATCGTATACTAATAGTCTTATTGAGAACGTCCGCTATAAAGAAGAAATCGAAATGTCAGGGAAAATTATCAGCGACTCCCTTTTAACATTTTTCGACATTTTCTTGGACTACTGGATGCATCTCACGGTAGCTTCTGTAGGTTTGGTAACAAACACGTTGAATATAGTCGTCTTCGCACGTCAAGGATACAGGGATGGTGTTAACATCTCTCTGACAGGCATCGCAATATGGGACCTCATCAGATGTACATGTAACATCATTGAAAGACTGCAAATGCCCATAGGCCTATTTTCACTGGCACTTTGTGTGTCTTATATAAATGCCACGTACATCTTTCTGAGGTATACCCAACTTTTTTGTGGCTACGTGTCTTATGCTCTGGCTACTTACGTATCAGTTGAGAGATGTCTTTGCGTGTGCAGGCCTTTCACTGTCAAATCTGTCTTCACGCCTAGATTCACTCTCTTTATGGTCACCGCCATTTCTATGGTTGTCTTCGGCATGTATACTGTTGTGTTTTTCTTTTGGAACGTTGTGCATGTATACAGTCCAGAATTCAACACAACCATTGCAATGTACGTCGAGAGCGAGTTTTACCATACGCACGGACTTGTAGTCATCCTGTATTATCGTATCACAGCAATTCTTTTACCTCTTACGAGCTTTCTAATTCTCTGTGTGTGTTCCGTCATAACCGTGCACTATCTGAGGAAATCTGCAAGATCTGTCCATGAGAACGTGACATCAGTACCTCCAAGAAAGGATAGAAGTGTCTCTGGGATTGGTCAACGCGAGAGGAAGGTTGTGAAAATGCTGCTAGTCGTAGTTGCTGTTTACATTGGAAATCTGTGCCCTAGGATCGGCATTTACATAGCTCAATTCTTTGAACCTGAGTTATACATCGACAGATTATACCACAATCTGTTCAAAGTAACCGCAGCGGCTGTAATGCTCATAGACATGCTGAATGGAAGCGTGAACTTTTTCATATTTGTCAAAATGAGTTCTAATTTCAGAGCGACATTTCTAAGTCTTTGTCCATTCGCTACAAAATGTTTTTAAAAATGTCCACTTTACGTCCTTGATACCAATACCGCCCTCCTGGCTTGCATTTCAATCCACCAGAGAATATCGGTATGTCTCAGAAAGGTTTACTTGAATCATGTCGTATTGTTTGAAACGGTAGGAGAAAACTGGGGCAACAGTCCTGCAGTGAATCTTATGAAGGAGATGAATGTGGTGAAAGGAAGTGGTAGGAGCTGCAGGTTCGCTGGCAAGAAAAGAACTGTCTTCAACCAGATGTCAACCGGCACAGTTATCTTGTTTTAATTGAGGCTGCTTTTGGCGTGGGGATTGGAGCAACTGTGGACATATCCGAAGTGCTTTGACGTTGTTTCTGGCAACAAGTAGATTAACAAGTCATGGCATGGAGAAATGAAATAACGTATAGACTAAACTAATTCTGTTATGGTGTATTCATTATTATTTTAAATTAGGTACGTTCTAAAGCACTTTGTCATGCTGTGAACAATTTCACTTTAGATGGATCCTTCTGCACAATCCTTTTGATCATTCCTATTTGTACGAAATGAGATACACAATGCTAATATTTAACCATCTGCACAATTATGTTATGTTTTAGGGTGTTTATGCCTTCAATAAGAAAACATAACTGAATTCTGGGCACCACTGAATCCCACCAGCCTTGTCTTTTCTGCCTGATCCCCTCTTTCCTCTCTAATTCATTGGTATCGCGGGGTGGCATATGAATCAATGGCGTATCAAAGAGTATGCTCCACTTCTATTAGTATTCAAACTGAACCTCAAATGAACCTCTCATCTCTACTCACTGTAGTTTTTTTCCTCTCCTCCACTACCGTTGTCTTGTCCATTTTCTCCTTGTTACTTTCCTGTCTTACCTATATCTCCTATAAAATTCTATAATTCTATGTAGGCTTTTTTTCCCCCAGTTTATACCTTCCTGTTGTTTGTATGATCATAGCATGTTCTTACATTCTTCTTAGCTTTAGCTCGAGGCTTTCTCATCGTAACTATAAGGCAAAAAAATAAAAATTATATATATTCATCTAAGTGTTGGTATGTTTTGTGTGTTTTGTTAGTTTACTAACTACTACCTGCTCAAAAACATCCTGAAATAGTGTCACGACACCAGGGTGGAGACAGAGGGTTAAAGTCCATCCTGTGAGCTATCAGCGTAATGGAGTTATGTTGTTTTATCTGCTTAGGTGTTAGCCATGCCCGTAATTAATATTTAATAGCTCATAAAATGTTACTGTTCTCTAACCTGGGTTCAGAATAAACGAAATGAATTGAATTGAATTGGGAAGGGGCTACAGCTATGAAGGTGCCAATAGAACCTGATATAAAAATATGCAATTTTAAATACGTCCCTATAACATCAGAAAACTGGCCATGGGGAGGAAGGAAAGGGGTTGGATTTGAATTTCAAACGCTTAGATAGGTACAAATACATCTGTAGACTCAGAATAGGTGAGGTTTAGCTACTCAAGTGTAAACTTTGTGGTTGTTGCTAGGTGGGTAAGGTTACCCTGTTTATTGAGTGGAAAGGCCCTGAATATTAGGTAGCCTGCTTGACTGCCCAAGTTCTAAAATTCTAATTGGCTCTGTGTCAAAATTTGGAGAAAGAGCTAAATAACATGTTTGGGAAGTATTTTGGCATTGGACCCCTGGATAAGTTAATGAGAGGTGTAAAACAGTGAAAAAAAAACACAACATTGGCATCTTCATACCTACAGAGAAAGAAAATAAGAGTGTTAGCTATTTTACAATATGGCGACGATTATTTCATAACAACTTAGACCAATAAAAGGTATTGCCTGGCCTTTTATAAGCGCTGTGACGACCTCTGTGTCACAAGGTTACAGAATATCCTAGAAACTGGATAATAATATTTCCGAACAAAGAAAGCCTATGGGAACGAGCGACATTAACAGCTGGTTGGAATCATAAAATTTACGACACCCCTTCCTTTGCTCTTTTCATTTAAGGTTAAAAAACACATCTATCTATCTATCTATCTATCTATCTATCTATATGTGTGTGTGTGTGTGTGTACGAGTGTGTGTGTGTGTGTGTGTGTGTGTGTGTGTGTATATATGTGTGTGTGTGTGTGTGTGTGTGTGTGTGTGTGTGTGTGACTACAAAATTGTTATCCTTTAGTCAAAAGACTTTGGTTTTGGTATTTGTCAAAGCATTAAAAATAACGAGTATTTGCAAAGCAGTCACAAACACTCGAATTATTGGCAATGTGTAAAGTTTCATTATGTGAGGTGAAAAGGACACCGACCCGAGATCAGGTCAGGAAAGGGCTTTGACATTTGCATTATAAGTGACCCTTTGTTAAGATGTGGTCATACAGATCTTTATGTCGATTTATGAGTTTGTTAGACTTTTAACCCTCTTGATCTGAGTTTTAACCCTCTTAATTTGCTCGCTATGCTTGAGGGCGGCAATTGAAAAAAAAATGCATCTCCTTGCCGACCGCTGGGTGCGGCAGTTGAACTGTGCAGCCCAGTGTCACCTAATATCGGCCGGTGTGGCATCACAAAGTGTCCACCCTGAAACGTGTTTCCCCCACCCCCTCCCCCCCCCCCCNCCGGGGTCACTTTTGTGATATAAAAAAATAACAATGATTTTTGGGAGTCAATCTCAAATATCACATACCGAATGCAGTACTCATTGTCGTTATGTCATTTTGATATTTGGACAATTTGCTTGGTGATATGTATAAACCTTTTCTTGTCTATAGTATACAATTCTCATACACGGACCACATTGAGAACTGTGACTGGGCCCCGGCACTTACAGTAGTTAGAGAAAGAACCTAGAAGAGTGATCGCCAGCACCGGCGGCCTATGGCACGCTTCGTGCAGTATGGATATCTGTGGAGTCGGCAGCGCCTGAATAAGATAAGTCCGATTGTGTGACTTGTTTGGGCTTCTTCTTTCCCGCAATCGTGTCTCCCAGTTGTCTCCGATATTATTGAATAGGGTCGAGGATCCACGAGAGACATATACTGGACATTGTTGTTCATACGATTATTTTGCGCGCGAGTTAATAAAATATTGAATACAGTTAATTATACATTAACGACTTGAGAGGATACGCCTTTGAAGGAGGCTTGAGTTGATTTTCTTACACTATAGACAGAAGGTCGCGAGACAATAAATCTTAGGCGTGGTTGGTAGGCATACTAGACTAATCATCGCAAGGGAAAAGAGTGCTGAGAGCACGTCTTCATGAACGTAGAGCGTATGGGTACGTTTATACTAATACGCACGATTTCTTTGCGCACCGACAGAAAACGTACGTGTGTGACAAATCCCTCTTTGTTTCTACTCTCACGGTTGAGACTGTTTATACTGGTGAGGACACTTGCGATTGGCGTGAGCACCTACAAAAATCGTCAGTGGTTGTCACACATCAGTCGTGCATAGGTGACAGACAAAAGGAAGGGTGTGCGATAGTTTCTCCTCTTTTTCATCACTGGATGCACTCCACGCGAGCATACTGACAAGCGTGTGTTTAGATCAGGGGACAGTACCCTTCATTGTTTCCCTACTTGGCTGACTTACATCAAGATGAATGATAACAAGTTAATTACAGAAATTAAGAATCGATCCTTTATTTGGGACAAAACCGACAAAAATAATTTTAATAGAGACATGATCACCTTGGCATGGGACACCATTGGGAAAAATGTTTGAGGAGACGGTATTGGAAGCAAAAGATGAAACTCTCCATGCAGTTTTCGCGATTTGTTTATTGGATATACAGAAACTTTCTGAAATCATGCTTTTTTATATTTCGTTTCTTCCACCACCACCACAAAATCAATTTCTGTCGCTTTGTGAGCGCCATGTTTACCACAAAACCAGTAATGTCTGGTCTAGTATGAACACTCTTTTTTCGCGCGCGTACGTCTGTTTCGGTACTCACAGAAATCGAGCGTGTCACTATAAACGTGCCCTAACACAGAGCAAGCGTCAAGATCGTTTAGCAATAGAAAAACAGGGCAACCCACAACCTAAAGAGACACGTTAAGTACGTAATAACTTATCCAACTTAAGGGGAGACTAATTATTCATAACACTTTATACGAACTGTTATCAATAAGTGATAACCATGGAGGAGCAACTGCAACGTTACATAAAATTAGCGCAGGAATTTCAGATTCTGCAAGAAGACAGATGGAAATGGTGTCAAGAAAGAATTAAGGAGGAGAGAGAGTGAGAGTAAAGAGAAAGAAGATAAAGAAAGAATTAAACAGGAGAGAGAGAGAGAGAGANAGAGAGAGAGAGAGAGAGAGAGAGAGAGAGAGAGAGAGAGAGAGAGAGAGGATGAAGAGAGAGATGAATGAGCAGCGGAAAGCGCTCTAAGAAACTTAGAAGCCGAAATGAAAGAGAGAATCAGGTTGGTGGAAATTAAAGCCGACAGCGAGAAAGAACAAATTCGTACACAGCTTGAGCTGCAAACGAGGCAGCAAGAGAACTTGAACAGTTCAATGAATATTAATACTACTGACAACTCAAGGACTCCTAAGCCTAAAATGACTCAGTTTAACCCCAAAACGGATCATTTACATGCATTTTTAACACGTTTCAAAATAAACGCGAAAGTGTTTGGTTAGAGAAAAGAAGAATGGGGTGCTTGTTTAGCCAATCTCTCAACAGGACCGGCACTAGATGTATTTCAGAGTTTTGACCCTGAAGACGCAAAACAATAAAACACGTTGAAGGATGCATTATTAAAACGTTTTCAGTTCACTGAAGATTGCTTTAGGAATCGCTAATGTAGATGTAAGCCTGAAGACAATGAAAACTTTGCAACATTCATTAGTTAGAATGAAGCAAAACCTAGACCGTTGGGTCGAGTTAGCCGGGATAAAAGATAAAGACTATTACGCAATCTATGATCTTATCTTAAAGGATCAAGTATATACTGCTTGTCACCCAGACTTGATAGCTCATCTAAAAGAGAGAAAGCCCACGTCCAAGCAAACTCTCATAGAGATAGCAGAACAGTATCAGACAGCTCACCCTAATACGGCAGACCATCCAGGGATGATCATTTCGTAGCATAAATGTCGCAGGAGAAAACACAGGACACATAATAGAGGTCCACACAGATCTATGGAACGTAATGGATCATTTAACAGAAGTCAAAGCTGGAATCCATCTGATAGGAACCGCTCAACAAGACAGGACACACGGGGATGGAATAAAGGGTATTCTCTGTCATTTGTTGCGGAAAGTTCTGATCTCTTTTCATTTCAATTTTCTTCCCTCTTCTCCACTCCCCTTTTCTTGTCCATTTTCTTCTTGTTACTTTTCAGTCCTAGTTATATCCCCCATAAAATTTTATTTATAGACTTTTCCATCTCATACTTTCCTGTCTTGATATGTTCATGAAATGTTCTGACATATCTTTTGTTAGCCTTAGCTCGGGGTTTTTCTCAGACATTCTCGTAACTATTATACAAAATTAAAAGTTAGGTCTATATTGTGTTATATTATTAATGTAAGTGTTATTCTGTTTCCTGTGTCTTTGTAGTCTGCTAAAAGTTATGGCTTTAAAACAGCCAGTATTCCTGGGTAGAGAAGGGAGCGCTGATATTGAAATAATAAATACATCAAAATGAAGCCGTTGTTAATGAAAGGGCTTGGCCAAGTGGGAAAAGCTATAATTATGTTGTTAGTATGGGTGACTTACCTGGGCCTTGTTAAAGTATGGCACATGCTTCAAATTAACTGGTAGTGTAGTAACGACGCAACTTAAGAATACAATTTTTCTAAGATCAGCACCGCAAAGTGTGGGTTGTGGAACGAGTCAAGTTCTACCCAAAGTTGTCATTAAGATTTTAGAATCTTCAGTCACTCATGCCCAGTCATGGCAATTATGAAAATACCCTGCAATTTTGGTGATCAGTGTTTCTGTAACGATTTTTACATTAACAGTAGCTGTAACTAAACTCATAAATCTAGTCTCTGATAAAGCCCTGAAGGCAAAAACCACTTAAGTCTAGGCGGTGATAACAAAACGTTTAAATCATCTCATAGAATTGCCTCTGGCATCAGCTCAAACCATCCAACTCGGAAGACGGTGGAATACGGCTAACTCGGTTTTAATTTTGAGCAGCACAAACCGTCTGTTTTATTACAAAAAGAAAACCCAAAAAACAACAACAACATTAATTATTAGTAACTGATTATATTTTTTTTTCATAGGATGGTGTAGAACATAATTTCTTTCATTTATCTGCCTTAAGATCCAATAAAAGACGCAGTTCCAACCATGTGATCAGATTTTTGTTTCTCCTGTAAAATTTACTTTGTTAAAAGTAGTCGCTTTGTGCCCGACATCATCGAAAAAAAAAATAAAAATNTGTGTGTGTGTGTGTGTGTGTGTGTGTGTGTGTGTGTGTGTGTGTGTGTGTGTGTGTAAAACAGAGATACCATAACGTTCGGAGAAACAATAAACACCTGCAAGTTTCAATGCAGTGCAAACTGCATATATCATAAGGCACAAAATAATTAGTGAAATTTGGGAAAATAACCCATCCCGTTATGAACCTTATGACTGTATTCAACATTGACGGAGTGTGTCATCATTCTTCCCTCTCCTCCTATACTCTTGACAGGCCTTGAGCTTGCAGGAGCCATATTGTAAAAGCCTCTTTGAGCCATGTGGTAACATTTTCATTTCAAACCATAATCACATTTCGAGATGGCCAAGGCTACCACGGTGCTCAAACTGTAAATATACTGTTTACAGTCGGGGCTCCTTCATTTATATTTTTTACAGTTTTAATTAAGATAAAAGGGGTTGAAACCTGGCCGTGTTTCGCGGACCACATGCCCGCACAAATGAAATCCGCTAAAAGCATTGGAAAACACTGTCTGCAACATTTATATAATATTTTTTAAACAAATTGAGGACTGAATTTCATCACTCTTGCGGTGAGATGTAATATTATAATAATACTAGTCAAAGCACAGCACCCCCAAAATTTGCGGCGTTATCGTGCGAAGGAAACGACCAAACTTTAACTACATCATTAATACCACTCCTCTTTTTGTAATTAAATTGTGCTCACATATTGTGTGTAAACATAGCAGTTAAGCTGAAAATTAAAAAAAAAACCGCTTACAATAAATGATTTTTCCAAACGCCAGCCTCTCTAAAAACCCGCCATATTTGAAGACTTCGGTCTCAAAACGCCAATTTGGCTGCAGACACCACAATAGTAGTGACGTCATTAGCATGAACCTCAGTTTAAAAATTGGAACAGGTAATTGGGTACGGGAAAATCCATTTTTTTACATATTTCTGAGACAATCAGAAACAGCGCTCCCCACCAGTTTGTAAAAAAAGAACCAGTTATAGTCGGTTTGTGACTTACACATGATGAAATCAGTGGAGAAATTAGCCCCAACGATGTGCATGGGACGAAGCGTTATTTTGCTGTAGGGACAACCAAGTCTAGGACTTGCATCTTTCTATCGGAAAGCACCAGTATTCACACTGGTGGTTCACATGGCCAAAGTTATGTTCATTCTATTGATGCTGCTCCTTTTCATATCGATGAGTATGTTCATTCTGGCGATCGACTCTGCTATGTACATATTCTTCAACCGGCATCTGATACAAATGCTGGGTTTCAACTTCGGGGACCGGAAGTAAACATTTTAGGGACGAACCGCAAAAACCAATGATGTTAGATCCATTTAAAAACACCGAAGTGGGACCGTATTCACGAAACAAAGAAAATTTACGTTATTATCAAAATAATACTTGCCGACCGTTTAAGGCGAAGATATTATCAAAAGAAACACCTTCAGACCAAAAGGAAGGTGTATGCAAAATTTTGGGTTGGTTGGTGCACAAATAGTCGAGATACGGCTGTTACAAAATTTCGCGAGTTTCTTTATAATATAAGATGATTAATTCTACACAATGTGTCTAATTAAATAATCTACTCTCATTGACTCTGATAGTTCGTGTTCATGACCAGTTAAGTTACTGCAATCTTAAACCACACATCTTCGAGTCATATTACCATAATGTAGAGAGCTGACTATGTCATGATTTGCTGTATCATGTATTGCCGGATAGCGTTGGTTTACACCTTTCAACGATCACATCCAAGACAGTGGCACTGGCATTTAAAGGTGAATCACCTGTGAGGTTTTGTCAGCAGTGTACTCCAAGACTTCATCAATCAAATCTAAATAGTCCGAAAGGTGATCGGTAAAGTTTAATTGATGCCACAGGCATAANCTTCTGCTATGAGAAAAATAACCTTTGAGGCCAGAAACATCCGTTTTATGCCCTGAAAGGGCACCTCTAGGTGGTTTTCTTAGCCTTGTATAAACGCGCTATCAAAACTTCAAATGCGTTTTTCTCAAAATGTTGTTTTTCTCCACTTTTTTCCCTAAGGCTTTTTTATTTCTAAACCGACTGACTTCAAATTTGGAATATATCTATCCCATAGAATGTGTTTCAATAAAATGCATCCTTTTTTCTAGATTTTATTCACGTTTTTGAAAAAAAGTCGATTATCTGGTGGAAAATTGAGAAAAATACACATCCGTCAACACACATATTTCAAAATTTTTTTACTGACATTGTATGATAAATAAACAAAAAACAAATGCATTTTATTATTTTTATAGAGCTATTTTATAAGTGTGCAAAACTTGAAATGATCACATTCAAAACTCTAGGAGCCTTAGGCTTTTGAAAATAGCTCATTTTCAACACACGAAATCCAATATGGCGGCGTTGCCATGGCAACCGCACACAAAACAAAAAAAAAATCCACATTTTTCCTCAAATTTGACCATGCTGAATCTGAAATTAAAGCTTAAAAAGTCCCTAGTTCAAGCATTCACGATTTCACTCCCAGGAGGCGCACCCCCCCTTAAAGGTGAATCACCTGTGAGGTTTTGTCAGCAGTGTACTCCAAGACTTCATCAATCAAATCTACCAATAGTCCGAAAGGTGATCGGTAAAGTTTAATTGATGCCACAGGCATAAGTCTTATCCACACTACAATTAACACCTTTCATGTAGTTTTGATATTACTCCCTTTATGATCAGACAGAATGATGACAATGTTAATTTTATCACCGAGAGAAGCCAGGGGCGGGTGGTATGATTATATAGTGGGGTACTCACGTTTATCTCCGTGCGGGATTCTGTCATAAAAAACATCTCGTATGATTTAACGGCTGAAAACTTATCATTGTAGAATAGTAAGTAGCTATCACCGTAAGCTATTTTCATTTCCTAGCTTTTTTAGTTTTGGCAAATCTAGTAAACACAACATCTGAATAAGCCAATCCCAGAAACAGTCTCTCCATAGACTTCAAGCGTCAATGAACTAACTAAATATTGGCAGCTCAAGCCATCAACGCTACGTGAAGTTGTGCACAATCTGATATCGCAATCAGTAAGTGGTATTCTAATTTAGAACGTTCGCTAATATAGAAGATTTCGAGATGACAGGGACAATTCTCAGCGACTTTCTTTCAGCGGTTTTAGAAAATGTCCTTGATTTCTGGATGAATCTTATTATAAGTTGTCTAGGTGCGGTTACAAACACGTTGAATTTAATCGTCTTCGCACGACAAGGATACAGGGATGGTGTTAACATCTCTCTTACAGGCATCACAATATGGGATCTCATCAGATGTATATGTAACATCATTGAAAGACTGCAAATGCCCATAGGCCTAGTTTCACTGGCACTCCGTGTGTCCTATATAAATGCCACGTTCATCTTTCTGAGATATACCCAATTATTTTGTGGCTACGTGTCTTTAGGTCTGGCTACTTACGTATCAATTGAGAGATGTCTGTGCGTGTGCAGGCCTTTCACTGTCAAATCTGTCTTCACGCCTAGATTCACTCTCCTCATGATCACCGCCATTTCTGTGGTTGTCTTCGGTGTGTACACTGTTGCGTATTTCTTCTGGAACATTGTATACGTCTACAGTCCAGAATTCAACACAACCATTGCAATGTACGTCGAGAGCGACTTTTACAAAACGCACGGACTTGTAGTCATCCTATATTATCGTATCATATCAGTTCTGTTACCTCTTACGACCTTTCTAATTCTCTGTGTATGTTCCGTCATAACGGTGCACTATCTGAGGAAATCTGCAAGATCTGTTTATGAGAACGTCACTTCAGTGCCTCCAAGAAAGGATAGAGGTTTCTCTGGGATTGGTCAGCGCGAGAGGAAGGTTGTGAAAATGCTGCTAGTCGTAGTTGCTGTTTACATTGGAAATCTGTGCCCTAAGATCGGCCTTTACATAGCTCAAATGATCGAACCTGAATTGTACATCGACAGATTATACCACAATCTGTTTAAGGTAACCGCGGCGGCTGTAATGCTTATGGACATACTGAATGCAAGCGTGAACTTTTTTATATTTGTCAAAATGAGCTCTAATTTCAGAGCTACATTTCTCGGTCTTTGTCCATTCGCTACAAAATGTTTCTAAAAAAAATTCCGCTCTCCAGTTTGATAACTGTAGCACCCTTCTAATTTGCACTTCAATCGACCAGTGGTATCAGTCTGTGTCGGAGAGGTTTGTGTAAATTATTTTTTTGTTAGCTTTCGCTTGGGGTTTTTCTCAGACATTCTCGTAACTATTATACAAATTTAAAAGTTAAGTCTACATTGTGTTATATTATTTATTTAAGTTTTATTCTGTTTTCTGTGTCTTTGTAGTCTACTAAAAGTTATGGCTCTAAACCATCCTTAAGGGGACGTGCGGCAGAACTAGGTGATTTTCATTAATAAAGGGAACTTTGTCATTTTGGGGTGAAAAATGGGTCACGTAAGGCCAGGAAGGAAGATAAACTGGGGTTTTTCGCAATTTCCTCCCTCCTTTGCTATGGAAACGCCAATTGTTTGGCCGCCTTATTGGAAAATATGGATGACTTTTGCATAACTTTGAACCCTTCGATCTGGAGAACAATACATGGTAGGATGCTGGTTTTTTGTCCATTTGAAGATCACTTTATTTAAAATAGAATGTCACGGGCTTTTTTTGATTTCTTGGATAGTTTTTTTAAAATAATTTTTTTAAAAATGTCATAAAAAAGCAGTGAAAATTTTGAAAATTTTCAACTTTAAAAATTAAAAAAAACACCAAAAACACAAGATATCGAAAAAAGCCCATGACATTCTCAAAACAGGGGCTTGGAGAGTTGTTATGCAAAATTTTATGTAAATTGGACCAGAAGAAAGTCAGATCGAAGGGATAGAGTGACGAAAATTGTGATTTTGAGATAATTGACGATAAAGATTACCCGATAGATGCATTTGATAAAGGGTAATCATTTCCTTTTGCATCAAAATACACATTTTTAGACAGGTGTCACGAAAATAACTTCAGGATTCGATAAAGGACATGTTGCTGTTTAAATAACTGCCTTAAACTCATTTTACACAATTTTACCCAATTTTACCCCTACAGGGTGCCGCACTTGCCCTTAAATAGCATCAGGCCAGGATGGGTACAAAGGGTTATATAGCATAAACAAGCGCATTTTTATTGAATTCATCTGGTTTGGACTTACTGCAAGGGATGATATTACTTACTAGTATACTTTTCTCAAATTTCTAGGGGCTTGGTGACCCGAGCAGTGGCCTGTTCTAAAGCATTTACTTCTCTAGTCAAATAAGCTTAAAATGAAGCAGTACAATTTCAGGTCATGGGTTGAGAAGAGATAGGGTCTGCCAATGAGCTAACCTTCGTTCTTTGGAAATTGCTTGAAACCCCAACTGGGTTTTCATGGGGTTGTGTGAAACGAAGAGACATAACAAAAAACTTTATAGGCTATTGAAATATTATATTTTATTAGCTGAGATGCTTATCTCCATTACTGGTCAGTGGGAATGGCCAACGAATACTAGGACTGGAGTTTCAGCAGTGGCCAATAGTCCTACAGAATAAATTCATGTAGCAAAAAAAGATTACGTGTTTGTAACCACATACTCCGTCCTGTGAACCCTATAAGTGTACATGAGTTATGTTGTTGGTCTGCTTATGCCTTTGCCTTGCCTACTGATGTCTGACTATTCATTAGTTACATTTCTGGTACCTGAGTTCAGAATAAATAAAGTGAATTCAAATGAAAGGAATTGGATAGGGGCTACAGAAAGGGAAGTAATGGTGTTAACTATTTTACAGCATGGCGACGGTTATGTCATAACAACTCAGATCAATAAAGGATATTGTCTCGCCTTTTTTTTTTGTTGTTTTGTATTTTTTTTTCGTTCTTTCTTTTCGTTGTCTCCTTTGTTTTCCTCCCACCCACCACCCCCTCCCCCCACCTTTGACACACACACACCCAGTGTTGCCAAAAAATGCACCAAATTTGACCATTTTTTTAAAATTTAAGATTTCATTCGTTCCATTTTCCTTCCCTACTTCCACCCCCAACCCCACCATCAACCCCTACCCCCACCCACCCCACCCCACCCCTACCCTTAAGAAAAATCACCACCCCACCCCTTCTCAGCCCACCCCATAGGCTCA
>JAWQUT010000047.1:1268102-1282539 GCA_033807755.1 Ellobium chinense | reverse complement strand
CCCCCCCTTGTTTTTTTTGGCCAATCCAGTAGATACGACATCTGAATGTCAGTCCCAGAAACAGTCTCTCCATCGACTTCAAGCGTCGATGAACTAACTGAACAAATATTGGCTGTTCAAGCCAGCAACGCCTTGAGAAGTTGTGCATAATTTGACAAGGCAGTCAGTCCAGTGTATTCTAATTTAGAACGTTCGCTAATATAGTAGACATCGAAATGACAAGGACAATTCTCAGCGACTTCTTTTCAGCATTTTTGGAAAATTTCATTGATTTCTGGATGAATCTCATGGTAACTTTTGTAGGTTCGGTAACAAACACGTTAAATTTAGTCGTTTTCGCACGTCAAGGATACAGGTATGGTGTTAACATCTCTCTGATAGGCATCACAATATGGGACCTTATCAGATGTACATCTAACATCATTAAAAGACTGCAAATGCCCATAGGCCTGTATTCACTGGCACTCCGTGTGTCCTATATAAATGCCACGTACATCTTTATGAGGTATACCCAATTGTTTTCTGGCTACGTGTCTTTTAGGTCTGGCTACCCATGTATCACTTGAAAGATGTTTGTGCGTGTGTAGGCCTTTTACTGTCAAATCTGTCTTCACGCCTAGATTCACTCTCCTCATGATCACCGCAATTTCTGTGGTTGTCTTCGGTGTGTACGCTGTTGCGTATCCTTCTGGAACATTGTATACGTCTACAGTCCAGAATTCAACACAACCATTGCAATGTAGGTCGAGAGCAAGTTTTACAAAAGTCATGGACTTGTAATCATCCTATATTATCGTATCATATCAGTTCTGTTACCTCTTACGACCTTTCTAATTCTATGTTTGTGTTCCGTCATAACGGTGCACTATCTGAGGAAATCTGCAAGGTCTGTCCATAAGGACGTCATACCAGAGCCTCCATGAAAGGATAGAGGTGTCTCTGGGAGGAAGGTTGTGAAAATGTTGCTAGTCGTAGTTGCTGTATACATTGGAAATCTGTACCCTAAGATCGGCCTTTACATAGCTCAAATGATCGAACCTGAGTTATACATCGACAGATTATAACACACTCTGTTCAAAGTAATCGCGCAGGCTGTAATGCTTATGGACATGCTGAATGGAAGCGTGAACTTTTTTATATTTGTCAAAATGAGTCTAATTTCAGAGCTACATTTCTCGGTCTTTATCCTTTCGCTACAAAATGTTTTCGAAAAAAAATTCCGCTCTACAGCTTGATAACTGTAGTACCCTTCTAATTTGCACTTCAATCGACCAGCGGTATCTGTCTGTCTTGGAGAGGTTTGTGTAAATTATGCATCGAGAGAAGGAGTAAAACTTGGGACACCAATCCTACTTGAGTCGTATGAAGGAGAGAAGTGGTAGATGTGGTAAAAGCTGTAGACTCGCCGGTAGGAATAGAACTGTCCTCAACCAGATGTCAACTGGCAAAATCAGCTTGTTTTCCTCAGGCTGCTTTTGGCGTGGGGATCGGAGCACCTATGAACATGTCCAGAGTGCTGTGATGTTTCCGGTGTGGCATCACAAAGTTTTCCCCCTGAATCGTGTCTCACCGGTCACTTTGTGATATCACAAAGTGTCCCTCCGGTCATTCTGTGATATCACAAAGTGCCCCCCCCCCCCCNCCCCCCCCGTCACTCTGTGATATCAAAATAACATGATGGCTTTTGGGAGTCAATCTGTGATATCACAGAAGGACCATAGGTTACCGGAAACTGGTGGGGGAGGGGGGAAGGAGAGGGGATGCCAGTGTAAAATATCTTCCCCAGCTCCAATATTATTAATTCTTCTTTCATGCTACCTCTTTTGGGTACCTGTTACTCGTAACAAATTCCAAAGATATCATTTTAAGTACTCGATACTCGGCATACATTACTCACTGAGTAATCGATAAATGTTATTCCCATACACTCCCGGACTCCCCCTGAGGCTGGCTGTGAAAAGATTTACTGTTTGGGGGGGAGGGGGAGCATTCTGTGATTTTTTTTTTTTTTTGAGAGGGGTACACTCCGTGATATCACAGGATGACCTGGTGGGCACTTTGTGATGGGGCGACACTTTGTGATCTCACAGGTGTGGCAACAAATAACAAGTGATGACATGAAGGGATGAAATAGTGTATGGAGTAAACTATATTTTGATTATGTAGTTTTCAATATTAGTATGTTTAAATTAGGTAAGTCCTACCGCACTTTGTTATGCTGTGAGCAAATTCGCTTTAGACGAACTCTTCTACACTTTCCTCCTTTGTACGAAATGAGATACTAAATGTCAATATTTAACCGTCTGCACGTACGCTACGTTTTAGGGTGTTTATGCCTTCATAAAACAAAACTTTACTGAATTCCAGCTTCTCTTTCCTGCCTGACCCTTCTTGGCATTGTTTTAAAGGATAAATCACTCATTTTGTGCAAGGAATTACTCCGCTAATATATACTATCCCTCTTTTTTGGGGCGCCGCTAGCCATTTTGAGAGTGTAGAAATATGTAAAATGACCTGTGATCTAATTAGAGCTTTAAATTTTAAAGTCTCAGGTACAACTTGAAACTTCTAGATATAAAAAAAAAAAAAGAATAAAGTGTGTAGGCCTATGTATTAGGACGCGGTCACGACCAGCCTAATGAAAAATTTGAGGCCAAATCAGAATTCGAGGTGACATTTTTTGAAAGATATATATATTTTGTTATAAATATTGGACTTTGCGCCCCCCCCCTCCCCCCTTTTTTTTTCTTTCTCTTAAAAGATCGGGCAAAAGAAGTAGTTTAATCACCATGGGAGAAATTTCCCTAAATGAAAATGGTATTTGTAGAATGATACAAAATATTATTAGGGTCGAAAAAAAAATCACTACTCAGTTCTTATTTAGTACACTTTACTTGCAAAACTGCTCACCAAAAGGCTAACCAGCGCGCCTTTTTTCTGTTGTGAATATTGATCATAGAAAAAGTTGATCTCAAAGTGCAGTCGTTATTCCACAACCAGATTTTACACATACATTTAAGACACATTAGCCCAAATTGTGGCAGAGGGATTTATTTTTGTCATTTTAATTCTCACTGTTTCATTTTGAGAGACAGTCCTTTCTCTTGGATACACATAAATAATTATTGAGACACTAATAATGAAAAACCCTTTATCACTCTTTGCAATATTGTGTCTCAGATACATTTTGTGAAATGTGGCTATGAGATCACGACTATAATTCGAAATAAATCTTTAAAAAAAAACATTTAGCATTTTGGTGCGATCTTGCATGCCAAAATGTACTGAATGTAAAATAAGGCAGTGCGCACCGCAGTAATACACTTTAATTTATTGTAGAAAGGTAGTTTATCCCCTTAAACCACACGACTTTGTCTTCATCATACAATAACATACAGCACTGCCTACGTCACGATTTACTGTTTCCTTACTGCCAAATGCGGTAAGTTCACACCCTTAAACAACCAAAACATTCATGACAGTAGCAATGGCATTTAAAGGTCAATAACCTTCAAGGCTTTGCCAGCAGTGTAGAAACTTGATCAATTAAAACTATCAATCATCCAAAAGGTCACCTGTAAGGTTTAATTGATACCACAGGCATAAGTACTCTCCGCACACAAACCCATCTTGTATATAAATTTAATATTTCTCTCTTCATCCTGCAAGTGATTACAATAATAACATTAACACTGAGGAAAGCAGGGGAAAGACTGGTAAGTGGTATATATAGTCAGGTACTAACGTCTTTCGACATAAGCTACTCCGTCAAATATCATCTCATATGATTTTACAGCCGATTCGGTAATAGTAAACTGCACTTCAGGTTTTTTTACAACGTTATCTATGCATTTTCATTTCCTAGCCTCATTTTAAAAATATTTTTGTCAATTCAACAGATCAGATCACTACATAAAGCCACTTCCAGAACAGCCTGTCCATTTACTTCAAACTTTAATGAGCCAGCTTACTAGATATCGGCATCGCAAGCCATCGACACTAAGAGAAGTTGTGCACTATCTCAGATCGCAGTCAGTCGTATAATAGTCTAATTGAGAACGTCTGCTATATAGAAGAAATCGAAATGTCAGGGAAAATTCTCAGCGACTCCCTTTTCGCATTTTTCGACGTTTTCTTGGACTATTGGATGCATCTCATAGTAACTTGTCTGGGTTCGGTAACAAACACGTTGAATATAATCGTCTTCGCACGTCAAGGATACAGGGATGGTGTTAACATCTCTCTGACAGGTATCGCAATATGGGACCTCATCAGATGTATATGTAGCATCATTGAGAGACTGCAAATGCCCATAGGTCTATTTTCACTGGCAGTCCGTGTGTCCTATATAAATGCCAAGTCCGGTTTTCTGAGGTATACACAATTCTTCTGCAGCTACGTGTCTTTTAGTCTGGCTACCTACGTGTCAATTGAGAGATGTCTGTGCGTGTGTAGGCCTTTCACTGTCAAATCTGTCATCACGCCTAGATTCACTCTCCTCATGATCACCGCCATTTCTGTGGTTGTCTTCGGTGTGTACGCTGTTGCGTATTTCTTCAGGGACATTGTATACGTCTACAGTCCAGAATTCAACACAACCATTGCAATGTCCATCGAGAGCGAGTTTTACAAAACCCACGGAATTGTAGTCACCCTATATTATCGTATCATATCAGTTCTGTTACCTTTCACGAACTTCCTAATTCTCTGTGTGTGTTCCGTCATAACGGTGCACTATCTGAGGAAATCTGCAAGATCTGTTTATAAGAACGTCACTTCAGTGCCTCCAAGAAAGGATAGAGGTGTCTCTGGAATTGGTCAACGCGAGCGGAAGGTTGTGAAGATGCTGCTAGTCGTAGTTGCTGTTTACATTGGAAATCTGTGCCCTAAGATCGGCCTTTACATGGCTCAAATGATCGAACCTGAGTTTTACGTCTATAGATTATACCACAATCTGTTTAAACTAATGACGGCGGCAGTAAAGCTCGTAGACGTGTTGAATGCAAGCGTAAACATTTTTATATTTGTCAAAATGAGCTCTAACTTCAGAGCTACATTTCTCGATCTTTGTCCATTAGCTAGAAAATGTTTCTAAAGAATTTGCGCTCTACAGGCTTGATTTAATGTAGCATCCTCCTAATTTGTACTTTAGTTGTATTATTTTCGGAAAGGTGTCTGTAAATATTATTGTACACCGAGAGAAGGAGTAAAGTCTGGGACACCAATCCTGCATGAGTTATATTAACGAGATAAGATTGTTGAAAGGAAGTGGACTGATGTCAACGGGCACAATCAGCATGTTTTCCCTCAGACTGCTTTTGGCGTGGGGATCGAAGCACCTATAAACTAGTCCAGAGTGCTGTAATGTTTTCGGCAACAGATAACAAGTGATGACATGAAGGGGTGAAATAGTGTATGGAGTAAACAATATTTAAATTATGAAGTTTTGAATATTAGTATTTTTAAGATAATGTAAGTCCTACCGCACTTTGTTATGCTATGAGCAGATTCACTTTAGACGACCTCTTCTACACTTTCCTTTGGTCATCCTTCTCTGTACGAAATGAGATACCAAATATTAATATTCAACCATCTGCACGTACGTTACATTTTAGTACTGCGGTGCTCACTGCCTTTTTACTAAATTAAGTACATTTCACATGCAAAGTTGCGCACCAAAATGCTAAGTGAAGCACTTCATTTTTTGTTGTGGATGTTAATATTAAAAAAGATTTATCTCAAATTACAGTCGTTACCTCACAGTCACATTTCACAAATTATGTATCTAAGATACATTACTGCACATAGTGACAGAGGGCTTTTCAATATTAGTGTCTCAATAATTAGTTACGTGGAGCCAAGAGAAAGAACTGTGTTTCAAAGAGAAACAGTGAGAATTAAAATAAGAAAATGAATCCATTTCCCACTATTTGCGTTCATGTGTCTTAAATGTATGTGTAATGTCTTGTTGTGGAATAGCGACTGTAGTTTAAGATAAACCTTTCCTAATATCAATAGTTACAAGAGAGGAAAAGCGTAATGGTTAGCCACTTGGTGCGCACTTTTGCATGTAAAGTGTACTGAATAAGAACTGGACAGTGTCCACCACACTTATAGAGTATAATCTACAATACATGAGTATTCATCCCCGTTAAGGTTGCAAGAGTTTAATTCGTAAGAAAAAAAAATACTATCAGAATTATTAATAGCAGATTTAAAAAAAAAAAAAAAATTGGACAGGTTATGTAGAAATACTCTGATAACATAAATCCACACCACAACAGTGATAAAAGTCAGGCCTAAATTGCTTTACAAAATAAATAAATAAATGTAGCAGGCCGTGTTGCCCAGTGGCTTCAGCGGATTTCATTTGTGCGGGGCTGTGGTTTGCAAAAGAAGGCAAGATTTTAACTCGTTCTCATCTAATTTAATACTGTGAAAAATCTAAATGAAGGACAAACATTGTAAACAGTATATAATTTGAGCATAGTGATATAGACTATTCTAGAAAATACATTCAATTTGTATAGTGCGACCATGTAGATCAACGACCACCTGTATAACGTGGGGGTCAGTTTAACGCGACTACATGCAGTGGAAACAGGAATCCAGAGACAACCATTCAATTTTCCTTTATTTATTTTACCTTCATATGTAGACCACCTGTCCGACTCGAACAGCACCACTCATTATTCTGTCCCCCATACAGGATAAAAATATACAGTAAAAGATGGTTAAAGATGGCCGTCACTTGCCTAACGTGAAACTTTAAAAGAATTATTAAGTGATTTTGCAGCAAACCATAACTTCTTTTTGGTTTTTTTAAATATAATTTTGACTAAATCCATAAAATGTGTCTGCTTTTAAATGTCATACAACAGTAGCGAACTTTCGACCAAGATATCTTAGGGTGAAAACAACAAGCAGAAAATAAATAAATGAGATCATATGAATGTAGTTCGTGAACTTTCGTTCAGTTCACGTGAACGATCTAAGCTTAATAGCAGCTGTTTTGGTCGAAATGATGTGAATCTGCACTGTGGGGATTATGGGTGCTTGATCTGAACTTTATTTTTTTTTTTACCCACATTTCACAGTTACCACGAACTCCAGAACCAAATGTCAGTTTAAATTTTAAATACCCAAGAGGAACTGAAATTATGATCTGATAACTAAACTATTCAATTTCCATGGAACTGAGCTAACCTTCATCTCAGGGCTTTTCAGGGGCGAAGGCTGGCTTTCTCAACAGGGTAATCATAGTTGAACATGATTGTCACTTATAGTCACGTATGCGGTATCAGTCGAAAATGCTATAATATCCGTTCGTGGAGTCACATTTGATGTTCACAGTATGATACTGTAACACAGAGTATGGACTTAAAAAATCCGTAGGCATCATCACAATTCCTGAAAAGCTACAACAAAAGTTTGAGTAGTTAGAAACAGGTAGGCTGAAAAAGGCACCAAAAAGTACAGATCAGTTACAGGGCCAGGATCGCACAAAAATACATGTATATTATCACTCACCAAGATGTAATGGCTCCAAAATTGTAGAATTTAGGTCCAATTAGGCTAGACCTAGCAGGCCTAGGCTAATAAACAAAACATTGGAAACACGACCTTGCAGGAAAAACCCATCCAGACCGTAGGGGAGTGACAATCCGTCAAGCTTTAAAAAGAATGACCTTTGGTTGCTTGGGTAGCAGACTAACATCTTTGGACAAACTGCTCTATGCTCAGCGACTCCCTCCCTCTCCCCCGTTTCCACCTCTAGCCAAATATCCAGACCTAAAACAAGAAGATACTAATTTTATTGAAAACGTAATTTTCGGCCCAGTCTACACCATGAAGCCGAGCCCACCTTTTTGCAAATGGGTAGGCCTATGTGAGTATTGCCACCGTCAAACCTTGCCGATTTTGAGAACAAGGGGGGCCAACTGAATTACTTTTCCAAGACGTTTTGTCATTCATGTTATTTCCCAAGAAGAATTTATGTTTATTTAATAAGTTTGTTTGTATGTTTCATAAAGTCAGAAACCTCCTTCATAAAAAAAGTAAATGTACCCCAAGGTGCTTTCCCCAACCAAAGATTTTGGGATTCAGCTACATTGCACTATAAAATAGGCAACGTGGCAACACCAGCACTGGGCTTGTGAATGGAGATATGTGTGGTGAGACTGTTCATGTGGCTTTCTGCAAGTGTGGATTCATTTCTAAACTGAGCGAAAAATAAAAGTGGTCGTAAACTTGTGACTGAAGGCATGTCACTTGTCAGCAACAGTGTTAATTATTGTCGAATAAAGAGGCCCTTGATAATAATGAATTTCACTAAATGCTATAGAATAGTGTCTCGTTTTACCAATATGTTATTTTTGTTCCGCATCACATTAAACCGCAATAGGTGAAAGCTGTACCACAAATCAAGCGGAGACCTTGACTAGCAGCTCTTCTTTACTAGCCGGTGAAATTTCCTTGCTTTCATTGAGTTTTTTTGTGAGGCCACTCCACATTTGGCTATAGGGGTGTCCAGGTTCTTCTTTATCCCTATTAATCAGTGAATAGAGCAGAGAAACTTGGAGGGGTATCAGGTTCTGAACGTAGGTCAAAGTAAGAATAGGCCTGACAAAGAGCAAATAAATAGGATATCGGCGGTGTTCTTGTTTAACTTGCCACGAAGGCCAAGGTCGACCAACGGCATTTTCGGCTGGTAATCAGTGATTATTTGATTATATGGACCCTTCGCCCCTGGGGCTTTTATCCTTTAATGAACTGAACTCGATGTGAATTGAATTTCTCAGTGAACCTCCTTTCGTATATCTCCTATAAAATTCGATATTGTAGACTTTTTTTCAGCCTATATCTTCCTGTTGATATATGTTTATAACATGTTCCTATTGAGCAAAAATTAAAACTTGAGCTGTTACATTATTCATCGAAGTGCTGGTATGTATTATGTGTCTTGTTAGATTACTTACTACTACTAGCTCGAAAACATCCTCAAATGGTCACGACGCCAGGGTGGGTATAGAGGGTTAAAGTTCACCCTGTGAGCCATCAGCGTACATGGAGTTACATTGGTTTATCTGTTTAGGTATTAGCCATGCCCATAATTGATGTTTACTTGCCTATATTTTACTGTTATGTCACCTGGGTTCAGAGTAAACGAAATGAATTGAATTGAATTGGGTAGGGGATACAGGTATGAAGATGCCAAAAAGACCCTGGCCTAAAAGTATGCATTTTAAAATGGTCCCCTATAAAATAAGATAACTGGCCATGGGGAAGCTTTGCAACTCTCGGGTTCCCCCTCCTGAGTTCTTTGGAGGGGTGACTTGGCGAACTCGGTGGGCATGGAATTGTCCACACAAAATGGTCTGATACCAGGCCATGGGGAAGGTGGGAATTAAAACTGAATTTCAAAGACATCGATAGGTGCAAATGTATCTGTAGACTCAGAAAAGGTAATGTTTAGCTACTTAAATGTAAACTTTTTGGTTGTTGCTAAGTGGATAAGGTTACCCTGTTTACTGAGTGAAACGGTTTAAAATATTAAGTACCCTATTTCACTGTCCAAGTTCTTCATTTCTAATTGGTTTTGTGTCAAAGTTGGAGGAAGAGTCAAACAACATATTTGGGATGTATTTTGTAATGGGGTTCTGAAAAAGTTAATGAGAGGTGTAAAATCTTATATAGCCAAGAGTGAAAATAACAGTGTCATCTTCATACCTACAGAGGAGGAAAATAAGAGTGTTAGCTACTTTACAATATGGCGACGGTTATTTTATAACAACTAAGACCAATGAAAGGTAATGTCTGGTATTTTATAAGCACTGTAATGACCTCTGAATCACAAGGTCTCACAAGGTTCTAGAATCTGGATAATAATATTTCCGGACAGAAAAAAACTTATGGGAACGAGCAACATTAACAGCTGGATGGAACTATGAAATTTATGACACCCATTATTATTTTTTTCTTTCTTTTTTAGGTTTACAAAACAAAACAAAAAAGTATATTGAACAGTAAAGTAAGAAGTATATATAATTATATATATATATGGATGTGTGTGTGTGTATGTGTGTGTGTGTGTGTGTGTGTGTGTGTGTGTGTGTGTGTTGTGTGTGTGTGTGTGTGTGTGTGTGTGTGTGTGTGTGTGTGTTATTGACTACAAAATTGCAATTTTTTAATCAAGAGACATTGGTTTTGGTATTTGTCACAGCATCAAAATAACGAGTATTTGCAAAGCAATCACAAACACTCGAATTATTGGCAGTGTGTAAAGTTCCATTATGTGAGGTGAAAAGGACACCGATCCGAGATCAAGTCAGGAAAGGGCTTCGACATGTGCATCATACGTGACCCTTTGTTAAGATGTGGTCATACAGATCTTGATATCGATATTTATGAGTTTGTTAGACTTAACTCTCTTGAGTTCTACAAGCTGCTCTCTATGCATGAGGGTGGTAACAGAAGAAATTTGCATCTCTTTGCCGAAGACTGGGTGCGACGGCTGAATTGTGCAGCCCAGTGTCACTTACTATCAGCCGGCAGCCAACACGTACAACGGTCATTATCTGTAAGAATGGTCACACAGCCGTACTGAAACTGGACCACAAGGGCCAAGCGCTTTGACTTACAATAGATATATTCGGTTGCTAGGTTCCTTTGTTTTTACTAAATTAGGTAATCGCGTAGCAAAAATGGCGGTCAGTCGAGGGATACCCATTTTTAAAAAAATTAGTTTCAGTACTTAAGGTTACAGGCCTGTAATTGTACTTTCACCATACGGTCCTACTATCTAGGGGTTATATTTCATCTCCCTTTTTCCCTCTTGGCATGCACTGCTTCCAGTGATTAGGCCTCCAGGGAGCAAATTTTGATATAATGGGAAACTGTGTCCATTTTACCTTAGTTTGCCAGCACTGGAACTGCCAGGTCAAAGGTGTGCTCAGACTGAAGAGGAGGGGTTTAGCGTTGACCAGGGAAAAAGGTAGGCTCAAATAGCAAATAGCAACCAAGCTCAAAATTTCAATGGGCTTGATAGGGTTTGGTCAGTCTTAAAATTTGGGCCACATAATGAGCTTCAATCTGGTTTGGGTCTGGGTGAAAGCTAAAACTTTGGGTTCAGAGGGCAGCTACAAATGTTAATATAGCCCACAGAGGAAAAAAGGGTCTAATCCCATTACAGGTCTGTAACCTTAAGAGATGTTACTTGGTTACTGTCTTTGAAAAGTCGGTAGACAAAATACATATAACTAAGGAGGGTTGACCTGACCACACTAGGATGTTTGGAAGGACATTGAGTTGCTATCCTGCCTTAGTGTGACGACAAAGTCGGAGACCGGGGCTAACATTTTGCTTTGGTGTTTGACTGAGGTTATTAGTAGAAGTAACAAAATTGTAAATTAAAAGTGGAGTGAAAAACAGACAATAATTATAAGCCACAAAGACACACATAGAAAGGCGGGAGAGGAGACATTTAAACGTGTTTCTGTGTACAAGTATGTACATAACGTATTGAACGTATAAAGACCGAATTTTTCCTTCTTAATATAATATTATTATCATGATAACATTTGCGAACTTGCGCATCAACGATGGGATTTCTCACCACTGTAAGAGCTACTTTCACTCTGCATATTTGAACGCTACTAGGGGGCATTAATGTAATTCTTATGAAGTAAGAGATACATTCGTTAATGCACAAGTTCTTAAGTAATAAACAAAGAGATGTTACTAAACTTGTACCTTCTAAAAGAATGTTATTACATTGCCGACGTGTGTCCCGAATTAAATGTTTTTGTATTTTCTGTTTAAGAGCAAGACGCTTTGGGACCAGTAACACAGACCCTTGAACGCCCTTCTAGTAAAAGCAGGTCAAGCAGCTATGTCCAAGAAAGCGACGCACAAAAAAAATAAAACAAACAACAAAACAACAGTTGGTCGAAGCACGAAAGTGAAAGACCGATACTTTATTTTGCGAGTATTATGATATTTTGGTAATTTGGAAAAAAAGAAGTATCGTTTATCGAAGCCCGATGAATCGAGGGGACATTAGCAGTAATAGGGGACCTTGATAAGAATCTAGCGATTATCTGTCTTGGGCATACAGGTTTGTGACACCTATTAAAGGGGCAAATCACTCATTGTGTACAACCCAATCAATCCGCTAATATATAAATTCCCCTTATTTTGGGGCCCTGCCAGCCAGTGTTAGGGTGTACAAATGTGTAAAATGAACTGTTATCTAAATAAAGCATCCAATGTTAAAGTTTCAGGTACAGTTTGAGCCTTCTAGATAAAAAAAAAATGTGAAGGCCTATGTATTGAGGTGATCTTTTTTTCTCTCGTTAAAAGATCGGGCAAAAGAAGTACTTTAACCTCCATGGAAGAAACTTCTCCAAATCACAGCACTATATATGGAATAACACAAAATGTTAATAGGGCCAAAAGAAGAAAAAACAATAGCTAGGTGTCAAAGACCTTAACTGATAGCTAGTTCCTGCCACGTATGCACTTAGTAACACAATGTTTACATCAAGGCGGTCGAGGAGGGTCATCTAAGCTATCTGGACAGTCTTTAAATCTCCTCTCTCCCTGAGGCTCTCCCCTGCCCCTGTCCCTCCCCCCACCTCCCACACCCAATCCAGCCTGTATGGAACTTTGATCATCTAGATCTACGTGCTGCAGACTCAGTTTACATGACACACGCTTTTTTTAAATACAGAGTAATTGTTTTTCTCGTTCTTTCTTTTTCTTGTCTCTCGTTTTCCTCCTACCCACCACCCCCTTTCCCCTCACATTTGACACACACAAACAGTGTTGGCAAGAAATTCTCGAAATTTTGTAAATTTAAGATTTCATTCCTTCCGTTTTTCTTCCCTATTTTTACCCCCAACCCCACCTTCAACCCCTACCCCCAACTCACCCCACCCCATCTCTACCCTTAAGAAAAATCACCACCATACCTCTTCTCAGCCCACCCCATAGACTCACATGGTATTGTAAAAGAAAACTGCATTTTCTTTAAATTTTTTTGGGCAGATTCACCACACTTTTTTTTCTCCGCGGCTTCTTTCCCAATCAATAACAGAAATACCCTTTAAAAATGTTAATATGATCACTTTTAGGTTTTAAATGTGTGGTTACAAGTGGATGTGACCATTAAGGGTTACAGATTTGGTCAACTAAAAACCTCCTGCTCATGCCAAGATGTTTACATGGACACAAAATACCCATCCAAGGAGGGGTTACTTTTCCCTTTCCAACCCAATTATTTCCAGGTCACTTCCCTCTGACCATTCCCTACTGATTCTTCTCCAAATAGGCTACATGGCAAAATTTTAGGGTAGAACTGTAGCATAGGGTATGTCATCAAGTCAAGAGAACTGGCTATTTTGCGAGATATCAAACTCTAAACTGGGCCATAAGAATGATCTAAGACAGAGATTTCAGCAACATTGACGCCCTTTTGTAGGGAAATTTTAATGAATGTATTTGACCGCTGATAGTTGCATATTTCTCCAGGGAACTACCAAAAATTATCAACACCTCATTCAATTCATCTCAGTGAGTGAGACTATTGACATTTTCTGTGTCCACAGGAATATCATCCTCTGTCATTAAAGAAACAAGAAAGAGACACTTCAATACTAGAGAATGCATCACTACTGGCTACTCAAAATTAATATAGGAAATAATTAAATCTTGTGAGGGGCTAAGGTTTTTAACACCTATTAGAAGGGCAAATCACACTTTGCGTACAACCCATTTAATCCGCTAATATATAAAATATCCCTTTTTTCGGGGCCCTGCCAGCCAATGTCAGGGTGTAGAAATATGAAAAATGACCTGTTATCTACATAAAGCATCCAATTTTAAAGTTTCAGGAATAAATAATTGTGTAGGCCTGTGTATTCGCACGCGGTCAAAAACAGCCAAATGAAAAATATGGGATCAAATCAGAAGTCGAGGTGACCTTTTTCGAAAGACATTTTTGTGAAAAAGTTAATGCGTTGACTCATACTTTTTCTTCACGTTAAAAGATCGGGCAAAAGAAGTACTTTAACCTCTATGGAAGAACTCTCTCGAAATCACAATGATATAAGTAGATTAACACAAAATGTTAGTAGGGCCAAAAGAAGAAAAAACAATAGGTGCCGACGACCTAATGGTTACAGACCTGTAATAGGATTGGACCCTTTTTTCCTCTATGGGCTATATTAACATTTTGAGCTGCCCTCTGAACCCAAAGTTTTAGCTTTCACCCAGACCCATACCAGATTGAAGCCCATTATGTGGCCCAAATTTTAAGACTTACCCAACCCTAGCAAGCCCATTGAAATTTTGAGCTTGGTTGCTATTTGTAAACAGACCCTACATTTTTCACTGGTCAATGCCAAACCCCTCCTCTTCCGCCTGAGCACACCCTTGA
>JAWQUT010000047.1:1222192-1249450 GCA_033807755.1 Ellobium chinense | reverse complement strand
GAGAGAGAGAGAGAGAGAGAGAGAGAGAGAGAGAGAGAGAGAGAGATCTTAACCACAATGTAAGTACTCTAATGTATTTGAATAAGCATGATCTCAGGCCTACATCACATGAACTTGAATCTTGAACATCTTGTGTGATGCCCTTTAAAAAATAGTCGAGTGTCACCCAGGCTCTTCTAGTCCTTAGTCCCTCAGTTACTTTAATTTCATGATTTTTCCAGCTGGCTACTAACGCTAAAATTCGACCGACCATCTGAAGCGTTCAGAGGCGTATATTATTATCTCACAATCAATAATTTTGGGGCCAAAAGTAGTTTTATTCTCTGGTGTTGACAAACTCTTACGTTATACCCGTTCTAGATTTCGAATGTTATAACAGAAATATGCACACGCACAACATGGTATGTATTTCTTGGTGTTAGGGTCATTTTGCACACTACGAACTGGACGTGATTCTGAAAGACATCCAAACATGTAACAAAACGCTCTGCAATCAAGGGTTGTCATGTAAAAAATACCTATCTGTATTTCTTTATTTTCTCTCTCTATCCTCACAGTTTTTCGAGAACCAACCAGCCGACGTGTTAAAGAAGAAGATTAAGATTGTGTTTGTTTACAGAAACCCAAAGGATGTCGTGGTGTCTCACTATTTTCACACTAAGCGTTTACCTTATTCATACACTGGCGACTTTAACTCATATTTGGTGAGGTAAGCTTTGGACACACGGGCCAGGGGCGTAGCGTAATGGTAGTCAAATAGTCATTGACTACTACTTGAAAAAAAAAGAACGCCTCGTAAAAATGTTTAAATAAAAGTTAGGTAACCAAAGAGTACTGAAATAAGAGCTTACTATAAACTCGCAACCTTGTAACACACTAAGCCCTCCCACCCCCACCCCGCCCCCAACTTTGAAGAAAAAAACCACTGCACTTGAAATTTTTATTACAAGAATGGAACTTGCACCCCGACTGAGCCCCAAACGCAGCCCAGCTTAGTTAGCCAAGTAGTCATTTTGGATTTTGACTGCTTAGCGTACCTCGCTGGCAGCTCGCTTTCTACTGTATTATGCGCAAAAATCGGCACTTCCACCCAGTTTGAGCCCCAGCAGCACCGCGAGCTCTGATAGAATTTCCATGCCAGTAAGCAAAAATCTAAATGCCTATGGGAAGAGAAACAAGGTAATAAATAAAAGATGAATGACCTCCCCTGTTTTCGTTTGTCGACTTGGAATGGGGTCATGTTTGTTGACTAAACTCTGCCTGGTTTCTGGTTTCGGTGCTTTATGGACTAGATAGATCTAGACTAGGTCTAGTGGCTAGATCTAAACCTAGAATAACTTAAAACCTTATGTCTTCGGCAAGATGGGTTCAGTGAAGTCCCTAGCAAACGTGGCAATTGTTTTGAAGGCATCCATTGCGAGCACTTGTAACGGATAAAAGACTACACACGCTCGGCTATGACACGGGCAAACAACACATGTATAATGTGCCTTGCTATGGAAACAAAAGTTGATCAAAAAACAATCACTAGCACTTTTCTTCATTGATGCCGACCTCAGTCAGTATGCCCTCATGAAGGAACGATGTGTCAATATCGCTTACAAAAAGTATAAAAGAAGTCAGCATTGTTGCAGTTCCTGCTGAATATTTTGTTGTTATTGTTGTTGTTGTTATTGTTGTTGTCGTTGTTGTTGTTGTTGTTGTTATTGTTGTTGTTGATGTTCTTGCTGTTGTGGATGCCGTAATATTGCACCGATCCTACATGCTACCCACCTCCACTTAATGTAATTGTAGAGGGATGTTAAGACAAACCTACGACGATACCCTTAACTATCGTGAAAAATCGCCTACCTAGTTTTGACCCCCACGCTACGCCCCTGACACGGGCGGCAACAACATTATAAAGTCTCATTTCATAGACTAGGTCTTGAAGCTACGAGGGTCTGTGCGAGAGAAAGTGTGAGAGATAAAGAAAGTGAGAGAGAGAGAGAGAAAGAGAGAGAGAGAGAGAGAGAGAGAAAAAGAGAGAGTGGGTGTGTGTGGGTGTGTGTGTGTGATATAGATAGACAGACAGACAGACAGAAATACGGACAGACAGACAAACAGACGGACGGACGGACGGAAGAACGAATGGATAGATAGATAGATAGATAGATAGATAGATAGATAGATAGATAGATAGACAGACAGANGACGGACGGACGGACGGAAGAACGAAAAGATAGATAGATAGATAGATAGATAGATAGATAGATAGATAGATAGATAGATAGATAGATAGATAGATAGATAGATAGATAGATAGATAGATTCCTTCGTATATTATGATCTTCTTCTATGACACGGCCAAAGTTATAATTATTTGTTTTTATCATAGATATGCTGAGGGTCTTGTGGATAACAATTCCATCTTTGATTACCTCAATGACTGGGAAAACGCCATCCAAGATCATCCAGACATAAACTTGTGTTTGCTTTCCTATGAAGATCTACAGGCAAGGACTTACGAAACTGTGCATTAATGTAAAAGATAAAAATAAAGGTTGAAATCTTCCTTTATTTGTCTGAAGGAAATATGTTTTATAATCACACAATGCCATTCAATGCTATACATTTCACTGACAATAATACACAGCTATACAACAGTGCACATACTGTAATACTTCTGTATTATCACAGACCAATTCTTACACAAAGTCATTGGTTACGCCTGCAGATCAACGCCCTGATTAACCCCAAATTTGGTAGCTGGATACTCATTCACACCTGAGTCGAGTGGGGACATTGGAGTCAAGTGTACCTACCAAGAACACACAACGTAAACCAATCGACCGAAGAGTCGAACCCACGAACTCAGATTTCACAGTCGCCATTTCATCAGAGTACGGTACTCACAAACTGCACGACCAAGCTGCCTCATGAAATTAATTTGTGTTAATAATATTATTATGTATATGAAAATCCACCTATACATAAAGTGTATTGTCCATAAAGAGTCACAAAATTTCATTGGATATCTTATAATATTGTCGGCTTCGCTTAATGGCACTCCAGATAATCGCAACGTTCCCTCAATCATAGCACAAATATTTCTGGATAAAAAGCCACTGGATAATCGCAACTCCTTAAGTGCAACTATTGTTTTTTTTGTTTCCGACAAGTTGCAATTAAACGGAGTTGACTATTAAATTTTCATTCACTATTTATTAAGTGGTATTCAATAATTAAATGTAATGCTATTTTAAAGTAAATTGCAATTCAGCGGAATCGTGTGTAGTATTTTACCATCTTGTTTTGTGTATATTACAGGCGGATCCTCTACCCCATCTGAAGAGACTGTCAGCTTTTTTAGAGAAAGACTACGATGACAAATTTCTACAGGCTGTCGTGACAGCCTGCAGTTTTGACAGCCTGAAACAGCATAAGAGTGATCTACTGCCCATGTATGTGGATAAGGATGGTAACGTGATGTATCGGAAAGGTATGGCCTGTGTATAACATAATATTTAAAAAAAAAGCAACCAAAAAAAAAAGTACGGAAGCACCAATACCTGTACAAGACGTCACTGATATAGACACCCGCTATCCCCATGCTGTTCTCCGCCGTGTTTATAGTATGTTTCAATGTTATTTCCTATAGACCAGTGGCCAATAACGCAACAATCGATACAAATATAACAGTTAGTTGTTCGCGTACTATTAATATCGTACACTTTCCATTATTGTTCCACTCATTCATGCCACACCACTCCGATTTAGTTTACGAAATCAGGAAAGACAATAAATTTAATTTGCAGTCTGATTCACAAATCTAGGACCCTTTCTGAATAATCTCTCCAAAGGACATATTTTTTACTGTCTTCCTAAGGCATATCGTATTTTCATGTTCATTCATTTTTCTTCGCAGGCAAAGTCGGAGATTGGAAGAACTACTTCACAGTTGCCCAAAGCGAGTGGTTTGATCATGTTATCCGGACCAGAATGAGAGGATCGAAGCTATTCACATTCAGATACGCCCTTGAAGGAGACTGCAGCGCATCTGATGGTAATTACACTTCCGTCGAGTGATAGGCCAGGAGAACTTCTCATAACAGGTCTCGAAGCTACTAAGGCATGATTAAGGGGCTGCTCTTAACACGAGAGCCCCCTTATGCACTATTCGCTCATCAGAACACCATAGATATAAATGAAATATACTTTGTCTTTTGTTAGTTCTTGTGTGTGCCCTATAGATGTCGGATAAGATAAGATAAGATAAGATAAGATAAGATAAGCTTTCTTTATCCTTTCACAGGAAATTTGTCTCGGACAAGTGCACATCAAAATCACGCTATACATAGGCAAGGGCACACAGATATAGATACATACATAAGGCACACACAGATGCACACACTTGCATGCATACATATGCGCGCGCACCCACGCTCTCTCTCTCTCACACACACAACACTCACGGCATACACTGTTCACAAACTGCTAGACCTGAGCCTTCCTGATGCCAAAGGCACGGATGACCTACGATATCTTACAGTTCTTGCTGGTGGTTGTAAAATTCTTTTACTTCTTTCAGATCTTTTAAACTCATCAAATAAAATATGGGTTGGGTCGTTTAAGATAGTTTGTGCTTTTGATTGTAATGTTTTTAGCAAGCAGCTCATCCACAGATTGTAAATCGCATTTTATAACTTTCTCTGCTTTGCGAATTATTTTATTTAATATGTCTTTGTCATGTGTTGTTATACTGCCTCCCCAACAAGAAATACCAAATGTTAGGATAATTTGAACCACAGCATTATAAAAAAAGCTTAAGTAGGACCTTTCTCTACGTTAAAGGATTTCAGTTTCCGCAGGAAATAGAGTCTTTAGTCATGTCGCTGATGTGTGGGGTGCCAATTTAATTTGTGACTTTTTTTAGACCTGCCCACGTGCTTTTGGTGTCATTTGACCTAAAGGAGGCCTCTAATTTAGATTTATATACATCTTTACAAGATTTGATTTTCTTTTTCAGTTCTTTATTAATAAATTTGATTTGATTGCTAGATATAATTTAGTAGTTAGTGGAAAAATGAGTAAGTGTTGGGACTGAATGATTACCAGTGTAAGTGAGTGGTCTGTGGTATTGTTATAATGTAAACTGTATGAGTACATTCTGAACACATGTGAATAAATGAGGACGTTGTGAACAGGTGTGAATTTTGTAGTTATAGTGTTTTTAATGTTCATATGCTGTCCCGTTGTATACTTTTTTTTTTATTCACGTACAACATTACTTTGTGGTCTGGGCTAATTCCAATCATTTTTTTTTAAACTTGTTAAAGTCGATCGATTGATTAAGTCATTGATGAGTATACTGACTGACTGACACTTAAATTTGTGTTTAAAATATAGGTCTTTCCTTTCATTTTCAAGCTACGAGCCGGTGCATCAAAAGGTGTGAACGAGCTAACTAGTTTCCTTAACGAGAGTGCTCCGCACGGAGGGCGACACCGAAATAAAAGCAAATGGCCCAAACTTCAGTTATAGTTTACAAAATCAGGAAAGAATTCAAAGTAATTTGAAGACAGGTACACGGATCCAGGGCCCATTCTCCATTTTTTACTGTCTTCCTACGGTATAGGATTAAACTCTATTAATTTATTTTTATTCAATTAAGAGTCTGTAACTTCCTAATAAACTTCTAATAACACACTAGCAATGGCTTGGTCCGTAAGGTTGATGTATTGTCGGAGTTTCACTTTGCACAAAATAATGGTGGATATGATATTAATAGTATAAAGATGCCAACAAGTACTTGACATCAGGAAATGTCATTATGAATATATGCGCTATAAAATCAGAAAATTGTCAATGGATTATCATTTCACAGCAATCCTTTTAACTCTCACGACCTTTCTAATTCTCTGTGTATGTTCCGTCATAACGGTGCACTATCTGAGGGAATCCGCAAAGTTGTTGGTTAGCTCTTGAGATTTTGAGAATTAAGGCAGTCAAGCAGGCTACTTAATTATTTTAGGCATTTTCATCAGTAAACAGGGTCACCTTACCCATCTAGCACTAACCAAAAAGTTCAGACTTGAGTGGCTAAACCTCACCATTCTGAGTCGACAGTTGTATTAGCACCTATCTAAGCCTTTGGAATTCAAGTCAAACCTCTATCCTCCTACCCATGGCTAGTTTTCTGATGTTATAGGGATATTGCATATTTTTATGCCAGGTGCTATTGGTATCTTTTTACCTTGATGTTGCATGAGCCAAATTGTAAAAGCCTCTTTGAGCCATTTAGTAACATTTTATCCTGAAACCACAGGCACGATCCAAAATGGCCAAGGCTAGTTCGCCGGTCTGGTGCCACCACTGTGCTCAAATTATAAACTGTTTACCGNGGGGGGGGGGGGGTCTTTCATTTAGATTTTTCACAGTATTAAATCAGATGAAACGGAGTTAAGATCTGGCAGACCACAGGCCCACACAAATGAAATTCGCTGAAGCCACTGGGAGACACTGCCTGCAACATTTATTTATTTATTTTTGTAAAACCCAATTCAGGACTGAATTTCACCACTTTTGTCGTGTGGTTTCATGTTATACGATTATTTCTGTCCAATCTGCTATTATTAACTGAGTCTTTTTCTTTTCTTATGAGTTAAGTTCCTGTAACCTTCACGGGGTTGAATCCTCATCTATTGTAGATTATACTGTATTAGTGAGATGTACACTTCTCAGCTCTTATTCAGTACACTTTACCTGCAAAACTGCGCACCAAAAGGCTAACCAGTGCGCTATTTTCTGTTGTGAATATTGATCACAGAAAAGGTTTATCTCAAAGTACAGTCGTTATTCCACAACCAGATTTTACACATACATTTAAGACACGTTAGCGCAAATAGTGGCAGAGGGATTTATTTCTCTCCTTTTAATTCTCACTGTTTCTCTTTGAGAGACAGTCCTTTCTCTTGGATCCACATAACTATTTATAATAATAAATAATATTGAAAAGCCCTCTGTCACCATGTGCAGTAATGTGTCCCAGATACATTTTGTGAAATGTGGCTGTGAAATCACGACTATAATTTGAGATAAATCTTTTCCAACATCAACATCCAAACAGAAAAAGAAACAAAAGCATTTAGCATTTTTGTGCAAAAGCTTGCATGCTAAAATGTACTGAATGTAGAATAAGGCAGTGCGCACCACAGTACTACACTTTAATTTAGAATAGATAGGTAATCTATCCCCTTAATCCACACGACTTTGTCTTTAACATACAATAACATATAGCACTGCCTACGTCACGATTTGCTGTGTCCTTACTGCCAAATGCGGTGAGTTCACACCCTTTAACAACCAAAACCTTCATGACAGTAGCAATGACATTTAAAGGTGAATAACCTTTATGGCTTTGCCAGTAGTATTGACTTGATCAATTAAAGCTATCAATGGTCCAAAAGGTCATCTGTAACGGTTAATTGATACCACAGGCATAAGTACTCTCCACACAAAAACAAATTGTATGTCTCTCTTCATCATACAAATGATGACAATAATAACATTAACACTGAGGAAAACAGGGAAGCGACTGGTAAGTGATATATTATAGTAAGGTACTAACGTCTTTCGACATAAGCTACTCCGTCAAATATCATCTCATATGTTTGTACAGCCGATTCGGTAATAGTAACTTGCACTTCAGGTTTTTACAACGTTATCTAGCCGTTTTCATTTCCTAGTCTTTTTTAAAAATTATTTTTGTCAGTTCAACAGATCAGATCACTATATTAAGCCACCCCCAGAAGAGCCTGTCCATTTACTTCAGACTTTAATGAGCCAACTTACCAGATATCGGCATCGCAAGCCATCGACACTACCAGAAGTTGTACACTATCTCAGATCGCAGTCAGTCGTATAATAGTCTAATTGAGAACGTCTGCTATATAGAAGAAATCGAAATGTCAGGGAAAATTCTCAGCGACTCCCTTTTAGCATTTTTCGACATTTTCTTGGACTATTGGATGCATCTCATGGTAGCTTCTGTAGGTTTGGTAACAAACACGTTGAACATAGTCGTCTTCGCACGTCAAGGATACAGGGATGGTGTTAACATCTCTCTGACAGGCATCGCAATATGGGATCTCATCAGATGTATAAGTAGCATCATTGAAAGACTGCAAATGCCCTTAGGCCTATTTTCACAGGTACTCCGTGTGTCCTATATAAATGCCACGTATGTCTTTATGAGGTATACCCAACTCTTCTGCGGCTACGTGTCTTTTGGTCTGGCTACTTACGTATCAATTGAGAGATGTCTGTGCGTGTGTAGGCCTTTCACTGTCAAATCTGTCTTCACGCCTAGATTCACTCTCCTCATGATCACCGCCATTTCTATGGTTGTCTTTGGTGTATACGCTGTTGTGTATTTCTTCTGGAACATTGTATACGTCTACAGTCCAGAATTTAACACAACCATTGCAATGTACGTCCAGAGCGAGTTTTACAACACGCACGGAATTGAAGTCATGCTATACTATCGTATCATGTCAATTTTGTTACCTCTCACGAACTTTCTAATACTATGTGTGTGTTCCGTCATAACGGTGCACTATCTGAGGAAATCTGCAAGATCAGTTCATAAGAACGTCACTTCAGTGCCTCCAAGAAAGGGCAGAAGTTTCTCTGGGATTGGTCAACGCGAGAGGAAGGTTGTGAAAATGCTGTTAGTCGTAGTTGCTGTTTACATTGGAAATCTGTGCCCTAGGATCGGACTTTACATCGCTCAAATGATCGAACCTGAGTTTTTTCTAAACAGATTATATCACAATCTTTTTAAACTAATCACGGCGGCTATAAAGCTCGTAGATGTGCTGAATGCAAGCGTAAACTTTTTTATATTTGTCAAAATGAGCTCTAATTTCAGAGCTACATTTCTAGGTTTTTGTCCATTCGTTAGAAAATGTTTCTAAAGAATTTCCGCTCTACAGGCTTGATAAATGTAGCATCCTCCTAATTTGTACTTTCGTTGTATTTGTTTCGGAGAGATGTCTGTAAATTGTACATCGAGAGAAGGAGTAAAGCCTGGGACACCAATCCTGCATGAATCGTATAAACGAGATAGGTTTGTTGAAAGGAAGTGGACAGATGCCAACGGGCACAGTCAGCGTGTGTTCCCTCAGAAACACCTATAAACATGTCCAGAGTGCTGTGATGTTTTCGGCGACAGATAACAAGTGATGACATGAAGGGATGAAATAGTGTATGGAGTAAACAATATTTTTATTATGAAGTTTTGAATATTTGTAAGTTTAAAATTAGGTTAGTCCTACCGCACTTTGTTATACTGTGCGGAAATTCACTTCAGATGGACTCTTTTACACTTTCCTGTGGTCATCCTTCTCTGTACGAAATGAGATATCAAATACTAATATTCAACCATCTCCACGTACGCTACGTTTTAGGTTGCGCACCAAGATGCTAAGTGATGCACTTAATTTTTTTGTTGTGGATGTTGATGTTAGAAAAGATTTATCTCAAATTACAGTCGT
This sequence comes from Ellobium chinense, assembly GCA_033807755.1. Taxonomy (NCBI): domain Eukaryota; kingdom Metazoa; phylum Mollusca; class Gastropoda; order Ellobiida; family Ellobiidae; genus Ellobium; species Ellobium chinense. The sequence goes on along the minus strand of JAWQUT010000047.1, from coordinate 1,239,914 downwards.
TACTTCACAGCCGCATTTCACAAATTATGTATCCGAGATACATTACTGCACATAGTGGCAGAGGGCATCTCAATATTAGTGTCTCAATAATTAGCTACGTGGAGCCAAGAGAAAGAACTGTGTTTCAAAGAGAAACAGTGAGAATTGAAATAAGAAAAATAAATCCATTTGCCACTATTTGCGTTATNTTTTGTCCATTCGTTAGAAAATGTTTCTAAAGAATTTCCGCTCTACAGGCTTGATAAATGTAGCATCCTCCTAATTTGTACTTTCGTTGTATTTGTTTCGGAGAGATGTCTGTAAATTGTACATCGAGAGAAGGAGTAAAGCCTGGGACACCAATCCTGCATGAATCGTATAAACGAGATAGGTTTGTTGAAAGGAAGTGGACAGATGCCAACGGGCACAGTCAGCGTGTGTTCCCTCAGAAACACCTATAAACATGTCCAGAGTGCTGTGATGTTTTCGGCAACAGATAACAAGTGATGACATGAAGGGATGAAATAGTGTATGGAGTAAACAATATTTTTATTATGAAGTTTTGAATATTTGTATGTTTAAAATTAGGTTAGTCCTACCGCACTTTGTTATACTGTGAGGAAATTCACTTCAGATGGACTCTTCTACACTTTCCTGTGGTCATCCTTCTCTGTACGAAATGAGATATCAAATACTAATATTCAACCATCTGCACGTACGCTACGTTTTAGGTTGCGCACCAAGATGCTAAGTGATGCACTTAATTTTTTTGTTGTGGATGTTGATGTTAGAAAAGATTTATCTCAAATTACAGTCGTTACTTCACAGCCGCATTTCACAAATTATGTATCCGAGATACATTACTGCACATAGTGGCAGAGGGCATCTCAATATTAGTGTCTCAATAATTAGCTACGTGGAGCCAAGAGAAAGAAGTGTGTTTCAAAGAGAAACAGTGAGAATTAAAATAAGAAAAATAAATCCATTTGCCACTATTTGCGTTTTGTGTCTTAAATGTATGTGTAATGTCTTGTTGTGGAATAGCGACGGTAGTTTAAGATAAATCTTTCCTAAGATCAGTAGTCACAACATAAATTTTAAAAAACACACTTGTTAGCCACTTGGTGTGCAGTTTTGCATGTAAAGTGCACTGAAAAAGAATTAGTCAGTGTCCACCACACTTATACAGTATAATCTACAAAAGATGAGTATTCAACCCCGTTAAGGTTGCAAGAGCGTAATTCGTAAGAAAAGAAAATTAATACTATCGGAATTAATAATAGCAGATTTTAAAAAATAATAAAAAAATAAAAAAGAAATTGGACAGATTATGAAGAAATCCTCTGATAACATAAAACCACACCACAAAAGTGATGAAATTCATCTTAATTTGTTTTACAAAAATAAAACAGGTCGTGTTTCCCAGTGGCTTTAGCGGATTTCATTTGAGCGGGCCTGTGGTTTGCAAAAGAAGGCCAGATCTTAAATCCTTCTCATCTAATTCAATACTGTGAAAAATCTAAATGAAAGACAACCACTGTAAACAGTATATCATTTGAGCACAGTGATATTGACTATTCTAGTAGATACATTAAACTTGTATAGTGCGACCATGTGTAACAACGACCATGTGTATAACGCGGTGATCAGTTTAACGCGACCACATGCAGTGGAAACAGGAATCCAGAGACAACCATTCAATTTTCCTTTATTTATTTTACCTTCATATAGGGACCACCTGTCCGACGTGAACAGCACCACCCATTATTCTGTGCCCCATACAGCATAAAAATATATAGTAAAAGATGGTTAAAGATGGCCGTCACCTGCCTAACGTGAAACGTTAAAAGAATTATTAAGTGAGTTTGCAGCAAATCATAGTATTTTTATTATTTTTTAAAATTTTGACTAAATCCATGAAATTTGTCTGCTTTCAAATGTCATACAACAGTAGCGAACTTTCGACCAAGATATCTTAGGTTGAAAACAACAAGCAGAAAATAAATAAATGAGATCATATGAATGTAGTTCGTGAACTTCCGTTCAGTTCACGTGAACTTGATCTAAGCTTAATAGCAGCTATTTTGGTCGAAATTATCTGAATCTGCACTGTGGGGATTTCGGGCGTTTGATCTGAACTTTATTATTTTTTAACTCACATTTCACATCTACCACGAACTCCAGAACCAAATGTCAATTTAAAAACCCAAGAGGAACTGAAATTATGATCTGATAATTAAACTATTCAATTCCCATGGGACTGAGCTAACCTTCATCTTAGGGCTTTTATCCTTTAATGAACTGAACTCGGTGTGAACTTAATTTCTCGGTGAACCTGCTCAATCCTAGGAAAAGGGTTTTGAATAACATTGTCACAGAAACTGAGCCTAAATAATAATAACATCCGTCTAAGGGGATGGCTTCTCTAGGGACCAAACGGTAATCGCTATATACAGGTATCACTCCGTTATCACATTATTTCTCTTATTATTTCGCACTTACTTTCTTTTCTATGTTTCTCAAGATCTGTATTCCCGTCAGGACTTGAGACCTTGCACATTTTTTATAAGAGATTGTAGAAGTTACAATAACCCTGTATGCTGGGCGCTATTACGGATGCATTCAGCACCGATGCATTAAGGTTACAGACTCCTCCATGGATGAAAACAGGCTTTAATTATATGACTTAAGAAGACAGTATAAACTTTGCGGCTTTTCTTTTTTTGCCAGATTATGCTAGTTTCCGTAATTACAAATGCTCCGCACAAAAGACTACATCGAAACCCAAGTAACTGATTAAAACTTCACGTTTAGTTTAAGAAATCAGGAGAAAATGCAAACTACTTCGTAGAAGATTTATATGTCTATGTTGTACCGCCTGCAACATTTATTTATTTATTTTTGTAAAACAAATTCAGGACTGAATTTCACCACTTTTGTTGTGTGGTTTTATGTTATCCGAGTATTTTTACATAATCTGTCCAATTTAAAAAAAAAAAATCTGCTATTATTAATTCTGGTAGTATTTTTCTTTTCTTACGTTTGTAGATTATACTGTATTAATGTGGTGGACACTGTTCAGTTCTTATTCAGTACACTTTACATGCAAAACTGCGCACCAAGTGGCTAACCAGTGCGGTTTTTTTTTTTTGTTGTTTTTTTTTTCAGTTATGAATATTGATCTTAATGCTAAGTGATGCACTTTATTTTTTTGTTGTGGATGTTGACGTTAGAAAAGATTTATATTAGTGCATAATATTCTGGACAATCCTTATTCGTACGACAGAAGATACAAAATAAATGTTAATATTTAACCATCTGCACAATTATGTTACGTTTTATGCCTGCAATAAAGAAAACATATTTGAATTCTGGGCCTTTCCTGTCTGATTCCTTCTTTCCTCTCCAATCCATTGCTGTCGCGGATTGGCATATGAATCAATGGCGTATCATAGAGTATGCTCCACATCTATCAGTTTTCAGTAGAACTCGTCCAACACAGTTCTTGCCTGACACAAGTCTTCTGTTTGCACACTCCCATCAAACAGTCCTAATAAAACAGGTTTACATTTCCCGGAAAGTCTCTCCTGCTCTGACACATACGTTTGTGGCAAATATTATCAGCTTTACTACTGTACATGATGTGCATTTCTGTAGCTCTCAGATCACCGCGGGAAGGTGGTGAGATTTCAGTATAGTCTAGACGCTTGAGTTGTTATATCTATCTATCTATCTATCTATCTATCTATCTATCTATCTATCTATCTATCTATCTATCTATCTATCTATCTGTCTGTCTGTCTGTCTGTCTGTCTGTCTGTCTGTCTGTCTATCCGTTTGCCTGCCTGCCTGCCTGCCTGGTTGCCTGCCTGCTGTCTGCCTTCCTGTCTACGTGCCTGCCTGCCTGCCTTCCTGCCTGCCTGTCTGCCTGTCTAAATTATCATTTCTCTATCACGACATGGCACTGAGATATGTCGCGATAACTTTCGTATCCCAGCTATGTTTGACATAAAAGTGACATAAAAGTGACATAAAAGTGACATAAAAGGGAGTGGTACCCTGATCACCTGCACCTATGAGATCGTGCTTTTGTTTACATAATATATTATCATAAGGTGTGTGTCATCCTGATGCTTCATACTAAGGTGACAACATCTGGGACTGTAGAAAAGGGGAGCGTATTCATAATAAATGTGTTGATAAGGTGCCATTGAATGTTATTGTAGACTGATATGGTAATGCCATTGATCTTATTTATCATTTTTATACACTGTATACAAGCTATGTGTACAGTCTTCTCAGTAAAAATATAAAAGTGTATAGACAAGGAACAATCATAGACCACTCGGGTCCTTATTTCCTTCGTTAATGCCCGGTTTTGGAAGGCCCAAAGTAAAATTTTAAAATATTTTTTTAATACAAGTACATAAAAATATGGAAGTACAATAACTTATTTTTTTATGTACTTGTATTGAAAAAAAAAATTAAAAATTTACTTTGGGCCTTCCCACTCATCTTGATTTCCCTTTATTCCCCACAGGCCGGCAGTCCGTTTTTGTTCTGCTTCTAATGCCCGGTTTGTCATGTTGCATAAGATAGTCATAGTCAGGGTTGTTAAAAGTTACTTTTAAAAGTGACTGTTACAATTACTTTACTTTTCTGACAAAATAGTAATTGTTACAATTACTTTACTTACTTGAAAGCAAAGTAACTGAAAAGTAACTAGTTATTTTTGAGTTACTTTTTAGTTACTTTCAATTCTCATTTTCTTGGTTATCCAAGAAACGAAACAAGTGTGGGAAAAGTCAACTGGCACGTTTCACATAAGTTATCACAGTGGTCTTTTGAATGATATCATCAAGCCATTGAATTAATATTTACTTTATTTGTGTTGAAGTCTCAAAACAGAAGCCATTGTTCGTTTTGGTATCAGTGGCCATTTATTTTAATACTTTTTCTTTTAAAAATCTGCTTCTCCACAAGGTACGTTCTATTTCTACGAAGTGCGCAGCCTGTTTTCGAGAGAAATCTTCAAAATGCAATCTTGTGTGTGTTAGTAGAGTGACTTTCAGTCACACAGTTTGTATTTTATTATTATTCCAGTATCATCTTTATGATCCCTTTGTTTTGTGTGTCGTTAATTCGACCCCAGGAACAGTAAATCTCGCTTTAACAAACACATTGTGTTTAAAACTTTTCCCCACTGTATACATTAGAGTTGTTGGGTTTTTTTTTCAGTGGAGTTAAAAATCTATGAGATTTTAAGCTTCGGATTAGAGAATCGGAAAGGGTAATCAACTGGTCATATTGTGATTATGATCTTCTGTGGCTTGAAATGATATATTTAATTGTCCCTTCCCTCTTTCTCTTTTAGCTCAGTGTCATATTTTATCATATATGTCTGCCTTCCTCCCTTCCCTGTCTTATACCTTCTTTCAGTCATTTAATCATCTTTAATTAGATAAACTACAGCTTCCAGGAAAGGTTTTGCCCAAACACAGTAAGACTTCGATATTAACTCCCAGTTTGTACATTTTCCTCCTTACTAAGTATACACTCCTAATGCATCCCTTGTATGAAGTATAACCTCACTATGGACGATAAATTTGAATGATCCCACTAAGAATAAAGCATTTACTTCAAGGAATCGACCCTGTCACAACACACTGGAGATCATAAAACATGCAGCTCGGCGCCACTCGCATATGCCGATCAGGCCAATATCGCACCCAGCTTGACGGGATTGATGGAGAGAACCATGACACTGGACGGCGGATTCGCTTATGACTCGTGACACAATGAGGGTGATGACATCTCTCTAATGAGTGCAGGGTAGGTGCGTTTGCAACCGGCCGACCGTATTCTCTTCATAAGTAAACTGCACTTGTAAACCGAAGAGATAAAGCCTGACACCGGCGTATTCTAGCTTGCACGTAACGGTAACATTAACGTTTTTCAATAAATCCTCACATAAAAAAAAAAAAAAAAATATTTTGCGGTCTGGTATCTGTGTTCAAATTCCACAGCCAGTGGAGGCTGGTGATCCCCAAAACTACCCGTGCAACCCCCAACCCCCCTCCTCGCCCAACCAACTCCCAATTTTTAAAAAAAAAAAAAGTCAAATCATATAAACAGAAGATTAACTGATATAACAGTAGATAGATCTATTTAGAAAATCACTCCTGACAAACAGGATAAACTCACGTGTTTTCACTTGTATAGAAACGCTGCTCTTCTTTCCTTTGCCGTCGCGATTAATTTTGTATGAAAACATTGGCACTAACCTAGTGTTGGCCTAACTTTATTTTCTGACCGGGGAGCTAACTCCATCTTTCTTCAAGGCCATCGGCCTAGCTCCAAGTCCAAGGTTGTGCGGGCTCATTTCAACCAAAATAAATATTAGTGCAGACTTGAGCTATCAGATACGCAGAACAAACCTCTGATATTACACTTGCGCTCCGATTGTAGTCTAACCAATCCAAGCTGGAGGTCAGCACCCTTTCTCTGGACGCCAACAATTTGATTGGTTACTAGTGCAATTCAAGGACTTGTCTTGCGATGTTTTTTGCGACTTGCGCAAAGTCTTGCTTAGAGAGAGCGCCTAAAGGACATTCTTGCAGACACATTGCTGTGCCGCCATTCGTTCTGTGCTGAACCACATTTGCGCAAAACGGAAACGAGAGACTCTTACGTAAGCAGATGGTGTTAATATTTTAGGTCTGCTATACGAGCCGGGAAAATGTGAGCCGACTGAAAAAACAAGTAGTGTGTACAACAACACACGGTAAACGACAGCATGTCAGATGGCTAATGGTTTTGTCGTTGGATTTTTTTTATTTTGGAAGTAAAGTTTTTTGGGTTTTTTTTATTTGTTAAAGCTAAATTTTTCCCGGCACTGCACGGCTTGCACTTAATGAGCAGCCGTCACCAGGGGCGAAGGGTCCATATTATAATCAAATAATCACTGATTACCAGCCGCAAATCCCGTTGGTCGACTTTGGCCTTCTTGGCAGGTTAACAAGAACACCACCCAATCCTATTTATTTGATCTTTGTCAGGCCTATTCTTACTTCAACCCACGTTCACAACCTGATACCCCTCAAATTTTCTCTGCCCTATTCACTGATTAATAGAGATAAAGAAGAACCTGAACACCCCTACAGGAGTGGCCTCACAAAAAAAACTCAACGAAAGCAAAGAGATTTCACCGGTTTGTTATGAGGTGCTGCTAATCAAAGTCTCCGCTTGATTTGTGGTACTTTCACCTATTGCGGTTTAATGTGATGCGGAACAAAAATAACACACTGGTAAAACGAGACACTATTCTAAGCATTTAGTGAAAGGGCCTCTTTATTCGACAATAATTAACACTGTTGCTGACAAATGACATGCCTTCAGTCACAAGTTTATGACCACTTTTATTTTTCGCTCATTTTAGAAATGAATCCACACTTACAGAAAGTCACATGAACAGTTTCGCATCATACATACCCCCATTCATAAGCCCAGTGCTGGTGTTGCCACGTCGCCTATTTTATAGTGCAATGTAGCTGTTTCCTAATGGTTGGGGAAAGTACCTTGGGGTAGATTTATTTTTTTATAAAGGGAGGTTTCTGACTTTATGAAACATACAAACAAACTTATTAAATGAACATAAATTCTTCTTGGGATATAACATGAATGACAAAACGGCTTGGAAAAGTAATTCAATTGGCCCCCTGTTCTCAAAAACCGGCAATACCGACATAGGCCTACCCATTTGCAAAAAGGTTGGTTCGGCTTCATGGTGTAGACTGGGCCTGAAAATTAGGTTTTCAATAAAATTAGTTTCTTCTTGTTTTAAATCTGGATATTTGGCTAGAGTGGAAACGGGGTAGGGGAAGGGGGTCGCTGAGTATAGAGCGGTTTGTCCAAAGATGTTAGTCTGCTACCCAAGCGACCAAAGGTCATGTTTTTTAAAGCTTGACAGATTGTCACTCCGCTGCGGTCTGAATGGGTTCTTCCTGCATGTTCGTGTTCCCAATTTTAGTTTATTAGCCTAGGCCTGCTAGGTCTAGCAAAACTGGATCTAAATTCTACAATTTTGGAGCCATTATACGTTGGTGAGTAATAATATACATGTATTTTTGGCGATCCTGGCCCTGTAACTAATCTGTACTTTTTTTGTGCCTTTTCAGCCAACCTGTTTCTAACTACTCAAACTTTTGTTGTAGCTTTTCAGGAATTGCGATGATACCTACGGATTTTTTAAGTCCATACTCTGTGTTACAGTATCATTCTGTAAACATCGAATGTGACTCTACGAACGGGTATTAGCACTTTCGACTAATACCGTATGCTTGACTATAAGTGACAGTCATGTTCAACTTTGATTACCCTGTTGAGAAACTCAGCCTTCGCCCCTGGCCGTCACTGTCCACAGCTATCCTACTGTAAATGATCATTCTGCATTTTTAAAAAAAATAAAATCACGGGCAGAGTTGAAGGTGATTCAATTCATTGCGTCGTGGAAACTGCAGTTGACAAATAGAAACTATCGTCATGCCGAGCGAGGTGATTGGCATCATAAGATCCACTGCAAAGAAAACACCGGACTTGGTCACAGAGTTACAAATGGACGACATAACGGATTGGAAATAAAAATTTATGTGCTAGAGTACGGTATCAATTCTCATAAGTAAATATGCCATAGTAATACTTCGAAGTAAGAAGAGTCCGTCTCAATTTTAATTGTTATGGCTAGACCAATAGATGCTTTTAGAAACAGACCAATCAGCTGTCGCTGACCCCAAGGGAATCATGGGTAGGCCCGGGAAGCGTCACTCTTTCCAAGCCATCATAAGATCCACTGCAAAGAAAAAGCCGTACTTAGTCACAGAGTTACAAATGGACGACATAACGAATTGGAAAACAGTTTCCACTGCGTCCGGGATACTGCGCGTGAGGAATGCTGATGGCGTTACTGCTGTGATGTGGCCTAGGTTCATGCAGATCCAGCTGGACAGGCAAACTTCAGAGGCAATCAAGTTCAAACCCTCTCATAGGCAGACAGAGTTCCATATCTCACTCTTCTCACTCGCAGAATTCAAGAAATAGCTCCGACAACCCCGAAACACGTGCCAAAACTTTCCAAGGGAAAGCGTCAGGACCTTGTTTCCCTGTTCACTGGAAGCAAATCAGTGATTAGACTCGCACATCACACTCAGTTCTATTTGTCTCTTCCAAGTTAAAAATCATAAACGTGTGTAAGCATGATGCCAGCAAAGTGCAACTTAACGCGTGTTTGTTTCTGAGTTTGGAGTTGTACTTCAGAACAATGTTTTTTTTTAAAATTTTTATATCTATTCATATATACTTATCATCATCATCACCATCATCATCATCATCAACATCTTTATCATCATCAGAATTCATGATCACTATCCTGACCATCATCATTCTCATGCAACTATGTACATGTATTTCTGTAACTTCGAAAAGCTTAGAAAAAAGCTTAGAAAACAATCCTGAATGTTTTCATCATGTTTATGGATTTCTTTTCACAAATAAATATGATGTTTCAACACTGAGTCATCTATTTATGATAGTTCAGTAAATAACTCCTGAAAGAGTGAAAGTGCAAATACTTTANGGGGGGGGGGGGGGGAGAGACACTCTGTGATATTACAGAATGACTGAGGGGACACTTTGTGATATCACAAAATGACTGGGGGACGCGTTCTAGGGGAGGGGGGGGGACACTTTGTGATGCTACACCGGCAGAGATGTTACATAAAATTACTGATCTCTTACCAGTGTGAATCAAACAAAAAGGTTTCGGCCATAACTAACAAAATCTTTTTAACTGTCTCTTAATGGCTCTGTTAACATCATCTCGCAGAGTCTGCGAACCATACTTGAAATCTATGTACAGTTGTATAATACCCTATCCAACCAAAAGCAAACAAATTCAGCCACCTAGCCATAGATACCGCGTTTGCTCACAACATGATGGAGTTCACTCATATCAAAACCAAAATGTTTAACTACGTTGTGGGTAAGCATAATCAATTTGTTAATGGCATATAAGTAAAGCTATGGATAGGTAATATTTTCACATTTTGATAAATAGGATTCACGCAGTACACTCATGTGCGTTAGATGTATTATGTAAAGCTAATTTATTTCATCAGGTTCCATCTGATTACATTGTGTAAAACAATGAATATGAATAATAAGTGTCTTTGAAACACCATGTTTATTATCCTAAAATCATACATTTTCTTTAGTCATAACCGAATCATCAGTGCATGAACGTCAAGTTTCAAAAGCACGCTCCTGTCAGCTGGCCAACGGGGCTTCTCTTTGATACAGCTTTTTTTTTTTGCGTTTGTTTTTTTACTTTTTTGTCTTTTCTACGTGTTTATTGTTGTTATTGAGGAGGACATATCTCCCGAAACGTGTGTTATTTTGTACAACTTAATACCTGGTTGTTCGTTTACTTTCCTGTTCTTAGTTTTAAGGCAGGTTTTAAATGTTTTAGGACCATGCTGAGCGGGACTTTAGGTTGCAGGAGCCTAACTGGTACAAATAAATTGGACTATCAGAGTCGTTAGTAGCAGAGTAACAGATTGTGTAGAAATAATCATTTAACACGAAACCACACCGCACTAGTGGTGAAATTCGGTCTTGAATTTGTTTAAAAAATAATTGTTGCAGGCAGTGTTTCCCAATGGCTTCAGCGGGTTTCATTTGTGAGGGCCTGTGATCTGCAAAAGAAGGCACAATTTTTAACACCTTTTTATCTAATAAAAAAATGGGACAAATCTTAACGAAGGACCCCAACTGTAAACAGTGTATAATTTGAGCACAGTGATGGCACTAGACTTGCAGACTAAGTCTTGGTCATCACGGAGCTTTCCTGTGGTTCGAGGAGAATTTTTTATTAAATGGCTCAAAGATGCTTTTACAATTTGGCTCCTGCAACCTTTACGCCTAGATAAGCAAAAGAAAACAACAGAAAAAGAAAAAAATAACTTGATGAATTGACAGACTGGTGGCTGAAAGGAACATTACAGATGGAAAAGGCAGATATAGTTGAGTCACTGCGAGGCCACCTCTTGTCTGCAAACATATCAATGAGGCTGTGACCCCCAAACTGAGAGAACTTGAGAATACTGGCGGGTCAAGTCGAGAGGAGAGATTACAAGAAATATAAGAGAGGGTACATATCTAACGATCATTTTTTTTTTGTTTTTTGTAAAAGAAGCGAACATTTTTAAACACTACTTCAATCCGACATCTTTAATGAAAGTTGAATAATCGCCAAAGGGGAAACAGTCTAAACGTTCCGGCAAAAGCCTTCTTTGGTAGAAATAAAATAAATGAAATCTTAGTGAACGCAGCCATATAAAGTAGGTGAAAAGTTTAAAAAGATGGATAGACAGTGAACTAGAAATCAGGTTTAAGTTAAAATTAGAGCGGAGGTCTTATTAAAATAGCTGATAATGATTTATATCACAAGCGAAGGTATGAAAAGGTATGAAATCAATATTTATGAGGCAGTGAAAGATATTGTCAGAGTGTCACTTAACTACCTTATGACGATAGCTGCAGAGAGTAAGACTGCAAACACAGTGGTTAACGTGACGGTGTAGTCCCATTAACGTGAGGAGAGCTACCAACAGAGTGGTGTCCCGTTAACGTGACATGAATTTGAGGGAGGAAAGACATTAGTCACCACTATTGCCACCGAGATGGAAGGAAGAAAACGTATCGTCACACTCATAAGATAATTGCCTAAGTCATATTTTGTCATTTTTAGAAAGAAGAAAAAACTGTTTTGATTACTGGACGTTTGAATTCTAAACACGTCCAAGTATTATTCAGCAGTCAAGCGGTTTAAAATGCAGTTAGTAAATATCATACCTACATAACTCAATGATGCCATTGACTGAGATCCCTGATCCAACGGTAACATCTTCTTCAGCCCCAAAAAATGACGTAGGCAATTATCTTATGAGCGTGACGTTATGCTATTGTACTGGCCCAAAAGAAGACGTTTCTTACCGAAGTGCGAGAAAGTGACTAGATAAACAAATGACGGATTAAAAACAATGTCACTTACCGTCCAAATTAAGTTTTCCTCCAATCTCACTCCATTGCTTATTCAAATACACTCTATTGCAATAATTGTTGTTTGTCTTGTCGAATAAAGCTGGCCGCTTTTGCACCTCTTCAATTAATCTTTCAGAAAAGTCAGTGATCTTCTTTGGACTTGCCGGAAGAAAGTCGGGAAGTTTTTATTGCAACCGTAAATTAATTATGGTCTCGTGAAATGTTTCTGCCGCGAGGTGGTAACCACTCTGGCGCTAACACATAATATTTTGGTAGTGGTAAATAAGATCTCCCGGTAACACACTTCAAGGGACATTAGGTCACAGAGGTCAACTGTCGGTAACGTGTAGAAAACGGATCTCACTGTGTTTACACCTTTAAGCACCTAAGTGTCTGTCTAGAGCGCAAGGATGTCTGTTCTGTTAACGAATAACCACTAATTGCTAACTCCGTCGCTCGTTTCCTTATTGCAACACTCGTGTCTCCTNAACATTTTTAAACACTACTTCAATCCGACATCTTTAATGAAAGTTGAATAAACGCCAAAGGGGAAACAGTCTAAACGTTCCGGCAAAAGCCTTCTTTGGTAGAAATAAAATAAATGAAATCTTAGTGAACGCAGCCATATAAAGTAGGTGAAAAGTTTAAAAAGATGGATAGACAGTGAACTAGAAATCAGGTTTAAGTTAAAATTAGAGCGGAGGTCTTATTAAAATAGCTGATAATGATTTATATCACAAGCGAAGGTATGAAAAGGTATGAAATCAATATTTATGAGGCAGTGAAAGATATTGTCAGAGTGTCACTTAACTACCTTATGACGATAGCTGCAGAGAGTAAGACTGCAAACACAGTGGTTAACGTGACGGTGTAGTCCCATTAACGTGAGGAGAGCTACCAACAGAGTGGTGTCCCGTTAACGTGACATGAATTTGAGGGAGGAAAGACATTAGTCACCACTATTGCCACCGAGATGGAAGGAAGAAAACGTATCGTCACACTCATAAGATAATTGCCTAAGTCATATTTTGTCATTTTTAGCAAAGAAGAAAAAACTGTTTTGATTACTGGACGTTTGAATTCTAAACACGTCCAAGTATTATTCAGCAGTCAAGCGGTTTAAAATGCAGTTAGTAAATATCATACCTACATAACTCAATGATGCCATTGACTGAGATCCCTGATCCAACGGTAACATCTTCTTCAGCCCTAAAAAATGACTTAGGCAATTATCTTATGAGCGTGATGTTATGCTATTGTACTGGCCCAAAAGAAGACGTTTCTTACCGAAGTGCGAGAAAGTGACTAGATACACAAATGACTGATTAAAAACAATGTCACTTACCGTCCAAATTAAGTTTTTCTCCAATCTCACTCCATTGCTTATTCAAATACACTCTATTGCAATAATTGTTGTTTGTCTTGTCGAATAAAGCTGGCCGCTTTTGCACCTCTTCAATTAATCTTTCAGAAAAGTCAGTGATCTTCTTTGGACTTGCCGGAAGAAAGTCGGGAAGTTTTTATTGCAACCGTAAATTAATTATGGTCTCATGAAATGTTTCTGCCGCGAGGTGGTAACCACTCTGGCGCTAACACATAATATTTTGGTAGTGGTAAATAAGATCTCCCGGTAACACACCTCAAGGGACGTTAGGTCACAGAGGTCAACTGTCGGTAACGTGTAGAAAACGGATCTCACTGTGTTTACACCTTTAAGCACCTAAGTGTCTGTCTAGAGCGCAAGGATGTCTGTTCTGTTAACGAATAACCACTAATTGCTATCTCCGTCGCTCGTTTCCTTATTGCAACACTCGTGTCTCCTGAATTCCTCTCTTGTCTGCCATTACCAGCTACACGCATTGCACTATGTAGAGGCACTACCAGCTTCGAAACAACAGCTATTGAATCTTTTCATTCCTTTATATCAAGGCGAGGAAGACAACAATGTACATAAGAAAAAAAACAAAACAAAAAACAAACAAAAACGTACGGATACTAGCTATTCTTCTTGAATTTCGAATCCCCAATGTCATCTGTAAACGCAGATACACTCCGGCTTATAGCTTCAACCAGTAACATGGCCGTTTTCTTTCAGCTTGACAATAATCAATATGTGTTATTCATTTTTGCTTTGACTGCTTGTTCCCTCATTTTTTAAGAGTAGAAGTAGTTAGGTTTTTGTGCATATGTCACAATGAGCTCTTCTGGAGTAAACAAGCACTTCACTATGATAAACCAGCTTTATCGAAGGAATCGTTCCTTTCAGATGTTTAAACCATGTAACTAAAACTCCCCAGGTGTTTTGGTAATACAGACGGCAAACAAAGAACCAATTCATTGTTTATTCTTTTGAAGGTAGCTTTGATAATCACAACCCAGTGAGACTATGAGATAATGACGCATACAGCTAGCTACTCATCTAAAAATATCACCAATGTCTCTTCCCAAGTCCACTGAACTCAGCTGGGAAATAGATTTCCCATTATATTCTTGAACAATAAAATGATATTGAACTTTTTTTTTTCAATTGAACTTTGCGATGCAGATAACATACAATTGAGGCTTGATGGAACACTGCTTTAACTGACATCTCACATCGGCATTTACAGTAGTCCAACTAGAAATAAACTATAAAAATGCACCCACAGTACATAAATCGTCACTTGAATGCAGTGCCCAGATAAATGCTACGTTGCACGAAATTCAGGTTTGATGCTTTTTGGAATGCAAATATTGTGTTTTTACCTCAGACCATTATGCTTAATATATTCGTTGTAAAGTGAGAGCTATTTTTTTTTCATTTTTGTAATTCAGGACCATGTTTACCTTTTAATTCCATACACTCGGCCAGTTCTAGCTTTGCTATGTTTAACGCCAATAATTTAAGTAACGACTTACTTACGAGCTGTTTAGAGGAAGAAATGCGAGCAATTTGCGTTGACCGACATCTTATAAATACATCTTGAAAATGCACTTTCTTAACCATGATTTCAGCGATGTCTACTGTGGATTATTCTGGACAGGATTTTATGAAAATTTGACAAGAACTAAAAGCACATGTGCTAATGGGGAGGACATATTAATGATTAACTCAGCAGGCCTGTTTACTCTAGGACTTTCTCAGTTCCCTGGGGAGGGAACAGTGTCGCTGCATTTTCAGACGCTGATCACCAGCAATCTTACGATATCTTCCACTGCGTATAGCCAGGTACCCATTTTAAAGACAGAGTAGACGTTTTATATATTTTGAGAATGAATGACTAAGACAATCTGAAAAATGCTAAGCCACCTAAAAATCCAGCAGTGGTCATGGACAACCAACACTTCCTCCTACTGTTGAGAAACATATTGACTTCAAGGTCCCAACCCATCTACTATCATCTATCATAAATGCTGGTGTGAAAATAATGTGCTTCAAGAATGTCATCCTGTTTGAGCCATTTAAAAAGGGTGAATTGCATGCTTTAGTGAATAGATTCATACTAAATACATGCATGTTCAATGACAATAAGTACGTCAGTCAAGAACACTCAGCCCATAGGCCTGCACGTATTAGTACAGACGAATAAAACAGATAATCACTTTACTGTTTATTCTTTTGAATATAACTAGTTTAATCAAAACCTAGCGAGAATATTGCAATAATATAGAGGCGCACACCTGTGCTCATCTAAAAAAATATTTCAAAAGTCTCACCAAGTTAAACGGTTCTAAATGAGATGTAGACTTGGTGCTGTTTTCGGTAAGCTATACAAGGTACATTTAGTCGAGTGCTTGCTGCAACATTGCTGCAAATAACATATGTCACAAAGACATTAACAATTATTGTCAAAGTAAAAGGTTAGAAGAAAAAACAACAACTGTAACTATACTATAGTGATAACCATCACTCTCATCAAGATGTCGACGGGGAACAACTGAGTTCTCTCTTTTGTATGAATATTATCTTGTGATACATCCATCTTTTAAGATGGACATATGGTTATTTATTTATTGCACTTCACAAGGCACAGTTAGTAATAGTGTAGATTCAGTTGCGAATTATCGGAATTACCCATCTCTTTCATGATATCATCAATGGGGAGTTTTTTGATTCATGTATGGTATATTATGCTATGAGCTGCACACTTCAGTATCCACTGTAGTCGATAATGTCAACAGGTAAACCTCGGCAGGTAAGCTTTACCATCCATGTAACAACATGTTATTTGTCTGTTAGGTAGCTCAGCTGTTAATATTAACAGTGTCTGTGTGTGAAAATAGTTTTCCTGTGGCACATGCAGAATCTGTGCACTCATTCACCGATTTAGAATGAATTAATCCCCTATTTCAAATTACCTAATATATAATTCTAAAAATATATCAATAAATTAATAAAATTTAACATCACCCAGACAAAGCCATAGAACTAAACTGATTTGCAGAAATAGCTCATAAGATTGTTTGGAGTTTACGTAATCTCCTTATTTGATAATTGATATAATCTAATTTTGACCAAAGGTAACATTTTTTTTTTCAATCCTTAGCCAGAAATGTTCTAAAGGGAACTTAGATTCAGATTTTCAGATTTCAGAAATGTGTTTCCTTTACAACAGAAAGTCCATGATAAACTGTTTGAAGGGATGTTTCAGAGACTGGCCTTCCCAACTTTACATAGCTTTTACAATTCAGAATGAATTCATTTTCTATTCCACGCATATCCATCCTTCCATCAAGTTCCAGTCACGTTGGTTAGTAGCTATTCGAGTTATCTTGCTCGCACACCAAACGACCAGTCAACCGAACTACGCACATCAGAACTACTCAACAAACACAATTACAATCCAGCTAAATGTTATACATTAAGCTGATTGCATTTACCCAAAAGAGGTTTGCCTTATTATGGGCTTGAGTCGTTTTGTAAACTTTCGCCCACTGCGCACGATTTTACACACTATGCCTAAACAAATAAGTGAAATCACTGTGTAACCCATTGAGGCACTGTACAACTCTACAACTATATAATATATAAAATAGCGCAGACAAATTGAGACTGATACATACAGAATTTGACGCATATAAGTTCGTATCATTCAATGGATTTTTCCAGAAACGTTGTCTTATGAGATTTGAATCGCACTATAAGAATAATGACTCGATATAAATTTACTATGATTCCATCAACAATGTGCTGTAAAAAAAAGTTGTATTTCTGACGATAAAGGCAAACGATTTCGATCTCATTGAAATTTTTGTTCATCTCTGTATTTGTGACGTTTCTACAGATGTTTGCTTTTTACAAGAATACGTCAATATACTCAGAGCCAATGTTACAGATCTACCTATACATAAAAATCAGTATATTTATCAACTCTTTTGGCCCAGTCGACAGATAAGTTGGGGAGTTTTTAAGTAGCCATTAGAATTAGTCAGAATCGCTGGAATCTGTGCTCGCGCTTCTTTCTGCCTTCCCGGGTGAAAGAAAAGATGTCTTCGAGAGAAGCAGGGCGATGAACTCATAACTAAATCCGAATGCAATGTTAGAACGTGATTTTATAATGTGTGCTATGGGAGCAGTTCATGAAATTCAACGTTTGATTTCAGATCCATCATGAAGATAGTCGCCATCTTGATTGTCACACTCATGTGTGTTATGGCGACAAGTGCA
>JAWQUT010000047.1:1190232-1215340 GCA_033807755.1 Ellobium chinense | reverse complement strand
TACTATATCCAACCTTCAGCCCGTGACTTGTGAGAAAGGAATGGCTGGGAAAGGATATGATGCTCGCATTCCAGTAGAGGTGTTGGACTCTAAAGAAGCACTGTGTGACACTGAGACTAATGGAGGCGGTTGGATTATCATACAGGTAACATCCATCCATCCATCCATCCATCCAGCTCCTCCACCCATAAACAATCTATCAGTCCGGTGAAAAGAGAGGGAGAGAGACAGTGAGAATGAGAGAGAGAGAGAGAGAGAGAGAGAGAGAGAGAGAGAGAGAGAGAGACCCAACCCAACCCAGAAGCCTGTATTGTTTTGTTCTATGCATTAAAATAACTGTTTTGTTCTGCGTGAATAGTGAGATCAAAATCCATCATGAAAGAAACAAAGAATTTAATCAAATCAAGAATAAAAATCTTATGTTACAGTCTCCAAGACTTTCGACCAGCAGGTCTTCTTCAGGGGGTGTTAAGTCCAGCAGGTCTTCTTCAGGGGGTGTTAATAAAAACGATCTATATATAGAAGGAGAGGGCGGTCTCAACTACGGAAACAACAAAAGGATCATAAGAAAGTGTTAGATCAGTGAAGACACTGGAGCAAGGGAGGTAGGACAGGGGTGATTATTGTTGATGTTCATTCCGTGGCGCATGACGATACCAAAGCGATCAGTGAAGTGTTTCTCCATCACGGAATGACCGGGAAGAGAAAAGTGTCTACACACAGGTCTGACACGGCCATGTCTGACACCAGCTAAATGTTCCCTGAAACGGGTGTCAAGTCTACGACCCGTTTCGCCGATGTACAGTTGTGGGCAAACAGTACAGTGAATGCCGTAAATAACGTCAGTGGAGGAGCAAGAAAACTGTCTAGTGACGTTGAAAGAATAACGGTTGGTGGTCAGATGGGGGGAAGAACAAACATGGGGGCAGGTGAGGCAGTTGCTACGACCACAAGGGTGGGTACCGGGGTTGATGGGGGTATGAACAGTGTTGGACAGGCGAGATCTGCTCAGCTGGCTGGCCAGAATGGGACCTTTCTAAAAGCCACCAGTGGAGTCGTAGGGAAAAGATCCCGTAATTCCTGGCTCCTAGAGAGGATATGCAAACACGACAAGATGATATTTTTGATTTTCACGTTATGGGGGTGAAAAACCGTTGAAAAGATAGGGCGGTCACTACCTGAAGAAGACGTCGTAAGACAGGACAGGCTGGAGGAGCGATTCACAGAGGATGCCCTCTTGAGGGCAAGGTTAATGCCATCTTGAGGGTATTGTCTCTGTGTGAAAAAGTTGCTCATTTCGCGGGATTTAGTATGAAAATCAGAGTCGTCAGAACAAAGACGTCGGAGTCTGAGGAATTGGGAGTAGGGAATGCTATTTTTTGTACTGGAGTTATGAGAAAAGGAGTAATGCAGATAGGAGTGTGCATCGGTAGTCTTATAGTACACTCAAGTGGTGAGATTACCCCTTGTGAGAGTAATGAGTATCCAAAAATGTCACCTGTGAGTCAGATATTTTGTACGTGAGTTTTATAGATGGATAGAAATCAGATCAATAATCAATGAAAGACAACAGATCTTGAAAGAGTAGTGATGCCGATTATGTGGTCGATGTAACGTTTGTAGACTTGAGGTTAGAGGACCTCCGTAAGTCGACAAAGGTGTTCAAAGTGACCCATGAATAAACAAGCATAGGAAGGGCCCATCTTCGTACCCATCGCCACGCCATTAATTTGCTCATAGAACCTACCATTAAATTCAAAAGTAGTCAAGTTAAGGACCAGTTCGGTAAGTCTTAAAAACACATATGTAGAGGGGACAGGGTATTCCGCTTCTCAAGGTAAAAGGATAAGGCTCTAAGGCCATCCTGGTGAGGGATACTGGTGTAAAGGGAGACTACATCAACCGTAAAGAGGAGGGATGGTCGAAAATCAGTAGTGCGCAAAGAGTCAATCAGAAGGAGAGCATCATTGCCGTCTTTGATAAATGAGGGTTAGTTAGACACGAGGGGCTGGAAAATCGAATCAAGACAAAATCAGATATGTTCCGTGGGGCAACTACATGCCGAGACAGTAGGTCTACCAGGAGAGTTAGGTTTGTGAATTTTGGGCAACATGTAAAAGAGGGGTAATCTCGGCTCGGTGACATTAAGGAGCTTGGCCGTGGAAGGTAAGTCACCTGAGAGACTTAACGGTTCGAGCAACGGTTGCTGCATCCTGGTGGAGACGCGACCCAGGGAGGGGATGGTAACTATCGGTGTCTGATAAAAAGGCGTCCTGCCGCCTCCAAGTAGTGGGTACGGCTCCAGACGACAACAGCTCCTCCCTTGTCAGCAGGCTTTATGACTATATTATTGTTATGTGTTAAGTTATGGAGCGCAACTGACTCCTCACGGCTGGGATTGGATCGGATCGAAGGAGAATGTTTCAGTCGGTTAACTTTATGTTTGACT
The DNA here is from genome assembly GCA_033807755.1 of Ellobium chinense. Taxonomy (NCBI): domain Eukaryota; kingdom Metazoa; phylum Mollusca; class Gastropoda; order Ellobiida; family Ellobiidae; genus Ellobium; species Ellobium chinense. The sequence continues at coordinate 1,212,891 of JAWQUT010000047.1, read as the reverse complement.
GTATTGATAAAATTTTCCACATCCTGGGAGTGGCCTATGGGGGGCTCACGGCGGAGAGGTTTAGAGAAATGTTCTGAGAAAAAGTCGGTACCGCTTTGGCATCGGGGAACTGCGCCAAGGGTGGCTGTCCACCTGAGGGTACGGAAGAATTTATCTAGGTCAGAACGAGGTGAGAGCTGGTTAGAGAGGTCAGAAAGAGGAATAAACGTTAAACCCTTAAACAATAGGGATCTTTCAGCAGGGGACAGGACCAAGTCGTTTGGTAAACATTGCACCAGGGGTGAAGGTACCGGAGTGGTGTTATCAGAGACAGGTGCAAAAGGCAGCAGAGAGTTGAATTTCTTAGCCTTGGACGAATGCAGAGATTCAAATAACTGGGCGTTGAGGTTGTGTACTAGATTTTTGGTGGTTTCAACCTTGGGCGGTTGGAGTAACTGATGGATTTGCTTTTTTTTAAATAATTATTTGACGATCCAAGCTGGACAGCTTAAGGCGAAGGAAGTATAAATGGCATTTGATAAGTTTAGTGCTGGCTTTAAGAAGTATGGAGTCAACCGAAGCGTTGGGATGCGGAGAAGACAGGTCAGAGGGGGTGCGAGAGAGTTTAAACCCCTTGGGAATTACAGACTTTCTGACACAGCCACATAAAAAATGAAGGTGAGACGACGCCTTGGTCTTATAATAGGTGTTAATGCCGTAAGAATATGCCATNGGGGGGGGGGAATAATATAAAAGCTGCGAACAGCTATAAATAAAATGGCAGTCAGTAATGAAAGAATGCAAAAAAAGTGTGAAGACTGCGGACGGGCAGTAATAAATGCCTGAATGGTGAGATCAAAACCCGTCACGTTCTATTCATTACACAACTATGGGCGCTCTCGTTTGCACCTTATATGATACGATTAGTTTTCCATACTACAGTATTCACGTGCTTTCCCTTTACAGACAGAGTAAAGTTTCTGTCTCTACCGTATTGAGGGCTTTGATTCAAATTTAACACAGGTGAAGCTACATTCTAACTGGCAATAGGAAAGAAATAACCATTTACCCATTTCATACTACATTTCACGCTTTTCCTCAACAGTTTACATAAAGTCATTGTATCCTCTTGTAGGGCAAAATCCCTACAGGTTGCAACGCTCACATGACAGGCAGAATTAGTTGTGCATAGTTTCTCTGGTACGATCAATGTAGTCTTGACAAGTAATCTTCTCATACGACGAGCAAACGAGGGCGCTCATGGTTATGCAGTGAGTCGACATAGCAAGTTTTATTGGTGCATAAAACAAAACACAGTATTAGCATCTGGTCTGAGTTTAATATTTGTATTTGGCAAATAAAGTTTCTTTTTTCCTTATGTAAATTCTACCAAGACTTTACAGGTTGCTCTGAATGACGAACCGTCGCTGCAATGACCACATAGCTGGCTGTAAAACTGCATTAACCCCCTAGTCATTCTTTTTTCCATTTCCCTCTTGCCTTTCTTACTCTATTTGCGACAGAGACGAACAAAAATGGACGTAGACTTTTATCGTGGCTGGCAGGACTACAAGAATGGATTTGGCAGCATAACAACTGAATACTGGCTAGGCCTTGACGCTATTCATACCCTGACCACTACAGTATGTGGATTCATTCATTCATTCATTCATTCATTCATTCATTCATTCATTCGTTCATTCCAATAAGAAGTTAGATCTAATGCATTATTTCAGTAGTTTGTTTAAATGTTGAGAGAATCCTGCAGTTTTACACAATGAAAAGAAATGTCTTCAACTCCACCTTTTCCCTAGCTCTAGCAAATTACTACTCGTGATTTGTGAGTGTTCAACGAATACGAAATTAAAACTGTTCTTGATACTGTTGCTGTTGTTATTCTTGTTATTGTTTACATTATGTCAATTCATAGCAGCACTGTCATAAAACACACACNACACACACACACACACACACACACACACACACACACATTAATATATTATTATATATATATATAAATAAATATAGATATATATATATATATATATGTGTGCGTGTGTATATGTATATATATATAAGGTATATACAATGTATGTATATAATATATATATTTATTTTGTAAATCGATTTGCCTTTTTTTTTCCACAAGGAAACTTGCATGTTTACGGGCTTGCATAGGCATACTCCGTGGATCTTTGAACCGCCAACCGTAACTCCGAGTACCCCAGGCAGCCTTTGAGAGTAATTCCTGAGTCAAAACGAAAAGCCATGATCTAAGGCTGGTCATTCACTTGTGGCTGTATACCGCCTCCCTCTTTTCCTCTCACCTGCAATCGGAATATCAACATAATTAGATTTCTCAGGTGCAGGTGTCACAAAAGGAGGCGTTTCTTTGCTTAATAGTAAAATAAATTTCATAAAAGCTTAACGTCAAGTACAGTCATGCGTGATTTTCCCAGTTTCCACAAGTCAGCAAGTTTCTTTGACTCTGCGAGCTCAATTTAACTATGCAAGTAATATATTGAAAGTTCTGTAAAAACTTCAAAAAACAACAGAGAATGGGGTTGGTGTTTTTCCAGTGGTCACTTGTTATTTCGCAGGCACACAACTATTATCTACCAGATACTTTTTGTTGTTCCTATTGTTTCACAGGGGGGAAAAGGACATGCCGGACGCAAAGAAGAAGGATGTAAACTATTGATTGATTACAACTATCTATAAGAAACCGTAGGGGTTATGACCTATTCCTCCTCCTCGCCCAACACCCCCCTACACCCCTCCCCTCCCCACTGCTCTATTAAATGTTTAGTGATGTGATGAAAGGTAAACTTTTGCAATAGTGCATAACCTTGTCTTCAAACTGTGAAATGAACCATGTACAGGAGAAAGAAGAACCTTTATTTAAGTATACTTTTGGTACAGGAAAACATATATACTTTTTTTTAAGGTGTGCAGTGTTACCTAGGTGTACATATTTAATAAGTATACCTTTTCTTTAATCGTTTGTCGTTCTCAGGGTCAGTGCGAGCTCCGTGTGGACTTTGTGTATGAAGGCAAGAGCTACTATGCTCAGTACTCTACGTTTGAGGTGGGCGACGAGGCTTCTAACTACAAGCTGAAAGTGGGTGGGTACACTGGGGACCTAGTGGACAATTTAACCTGGCTCAGTGGTAGGCAGTTCGGCACAAAGGACAGAGATAATGATGTCAGCAATCTAAATTGTGCTGTGCACACTCAAGGTGCTTGGTGGTATGATGCATGCGGGAGTGCTTTAAACACGTCCTATAATCCAAAGTGGGAAGACTACTACCTGGATTCATCAGAAATGAAAATAAGATGTCATTAGATCCGAGTCAGTAGGATACCGTGTTATGATGTCATTATTAAGGTGTCGTCATTTACCTTGTCATGACTAGAGAAATTATACCACAAAAAAAAAAGTGATAATAAGATCTGAAATAAACGTGTTCGGACATGATTTAAGAAAAATGGTGCTATTAATTTCGTTACGCATTGTGTGTGCTTTTGTCACTTGATTTGTTATCAGGTTATCTCCTTTGTTACCGAAATTAATTTGTCTTGTAAAGTGATTTCTCAGTCATATAAGAGTGAGACTTCATTTGTTAATCCAGTAAACCAGGACATAGATGACATGGATTTTCTCTACAGACGAAGAGTACATAATATAGTCGTGTGTGTTTGCGAAAGAGAGACAGACCACGTATGTCTATCTGTCTGCCTTCCTACCCCCCCCCCCNCCCCCCCCCCCTGCTTGCCCCCCTGCTTGCCCACTTGCTTGTCTGCTTATCTATCTATCTATCTATCTATCTGTCTGTCTGTCTGTCTGTCTGTCTGTCTGTCTATCCTTTGCCTGCCTGCCTGGTTACCTGCCTGCCTGCCTGCCTGCCGGTCTGTCTGTTTGTCTGTCTGTCTGTCTGTCGGTCTGTCTGTCTGTCTGTCTATATCATCATTTACCTATCTCGACATGGCACTGAGCGTACTCATAATAAATGTGTTTATGGGGTGCCACTGATTGTGATTGTAGACTGAAAAGGTAATGCTACTGATCTTATTTATCATTTATACACTGTATATTTACTATGTGAATGGTTTTATCAGTAACAATATAAAAGTATATACAGGGAACAATCAGAGACCACCCGTGTCCTTATTTCCTTTGTTTATGCCCGGTTTATCATATTGCATAAGATAGTCATAATATTGGTAGAAAGTTTCAACACTGTGTAGCATAAAGATTAACCGAACGCAAATGAAGTTTAGGAGCTCCACTTCTCAATATGTAGTGTAAGATGTCTGGCTCAATCAAGACATGAGATAGAGACCTACAGATACGAAATTTCCACAATCTACGTCCAGTAGACTACGTCACACCATTCAAGTCCAGAAAACTACGTCACTAAAACACGCTACATTCAAGTGGCCTATGGAGATTGCGCACATCCAAAGCTTTTTTATTGAATATCCACTACAGGGAATACTTTGTAGCTACTGATCACAGTAAAGGATATAGTTATACAGTCAAGACTGGTGTAATATAGCAATAAACACTATCTGTTTCTAAGTAAGTGCAACAGGGGTATTAAAGGGGAAAAGAAGGCAATACAAACGCGCCATCTTCCAGATTAGTTATACATTTCCTAACAAAGATCATACAAATATTTCTTTCTGAATGCAATTTCATAAGACTAACAGTTTAGTAAGTATTATACAAGGTAGTAAGTCAGTGACGTCCATCGCTATGTGATCAATGGTCGGTAGGTTTTTTCTCATGACTTTTCATGAGGTATGAATTGCTTGAAAGCTTTTTTTTTTTATGAGCGTATGATTGTTGCTAACTTCTGTGCCATGCATGAATGAGATGTTCAAGCCGTATTATCTATATTCAAAAACACAAAAGAATCCGTCTCTATGATGGGGTGGTTTATTTACTGATAAGTACTGCGGGATGTGGCAAATATGTGATGGTGGATGGGTTATCATCAGACAATTTATTTTTCGCTATTTTGTTTTTGAAGTAAACATTACCTCCATTATCGAACTGCTTAGAACTACACATTGTTATTGTTTGAATGGAAAAATATGTAATCCTGATCTCCTTCATTTTTTGACCAGTGATCAGTAAAGAATCTTTTTCATGGTATATTCTATTTAGTAATCCGGAACGATGTCTCATTCCCATGTACACCTGTGCTAAGCCAGAACATGAATGGGTAACATACTGACTTAGCATGTACGTGATGCTTGAAATTTTCAGCTTGACCGATGGTCATCTATGAATGATCAGTGGTCATCTGTGGATGAATATTGTTAATGACATGTACACACTGTATTGAAAAGCGCAAACGCAAAGAAACAACTCTTTTGAACCCTGCAATCGCAAAACAACAACAACAACAGCAGCAACAACAACAAGAACAGCAACAGCAACAATAATAACAACAGCAGCAACAACAACAACAACAATACAGCAGCAACAACAGGAAATCATGAATGAGTAACAAACCAAGCAAACCCTCCTCCTCCTCTTCGTCCTCTTCCTCCTCTTACTACTACTACGCTACTTCTACTACTAATACTAATAATGCGGCTGCTACTGATACTACCATTACTGTTATTGCTATTACTACAGTTGCTACTGCTTTTGATACTACTATTACTACTATTATTATTACTTCTACCATTAAAATTTCTACTACTATTATTACTACTACTACTACTTGACTATTGTTACTGCTACTCATAACTACAATGGCTACTTCAGTCACTGGGCTACTGCTGCTATTACTGTTATTATAGCCACTAACCAGGGTTGGGCAGATCTGAGATCAAATGTTACGGCTGTTACTCACATTGATGTAACCTTGCGCGAGGTTACCAGTCATACCTCAGTCTCTCTCCCAGTCTAGCAGAGTTGGATTGAGGAATGACAAGATGAATAAGCAGTCATTTCTTGTCTTATGTATGCTTTGTTTAGACTTTATTTTCATCGCTTTGAACGACTGATGTACGGAGTATTTTTTCAGTACTTAGATAGGCAACCGAAAATGTACGCGTTTTGTAATCTTTCATCGACTGCATCTCTTTATCTGCCACCGCCAACCCACCCGGTATCCAGCGGCGGCGCCAGGCTGTCTGCACCGTTGGATTGCGGCGCGCGACCTTTCTTTTGATGACGTCAGATGATGGTCAGATGTTCATTGTTCAGCTTGGTCACGTACCTTAGTATGTACATGTATGACTGGACAGTCTGGTCGACATAAAAGATCGACAAAAACCGCGGTTCAATCGGCATTCTTTGGGGAGANGGGGGGGGGGGGGGGGGGGGAAGAGAGAGAGAGCTGTGGGTAGGGATGAACAAACCAGGAATTCCAAACCCAAATTGGCATTTCGAGAAAAAAAAATATTTTTTTGGCAATGTGTGCTTTCAACCGTGTATATGAATTTTAAATTCAATTTCAAAACATACACAGAAGCTATTTTACACACATACGTCATTTTTTTGTTGTTTTTTTGTTTTTTTTTTGTCTTTAGCTTGGCCTCACAGGCCAGTCACAGGACTATTCAGGAGCTTAGTTGCCATAATGACTGAAATTTTTGAAGCACACTTTCTTTGAATTTTTATAACTTAACTAGGGACTTTTATTCTTCCAGCCAAATAATTCTTTAGCTTTATACATCTTAGAACGTTTATATGATCCCTGTTCATAAATCTACGTCTTTCAGTTGTCAATAGCTCACACTCAAATAGGACATAAAATTCGCCTCCTAAACTATTAGTATAGTATTACTAACATGCCATTTTCTACACACAAGTTGTTTTTTTTTTTTAAGTTCAGCCTCTCACGACTGCTCAGGAGCTTAGTTGGCATCATGTCAGTTGTCAGTTGGCCAGAGCAAGATTTAACTTGTTCAGCATTTTCTTTTTCTGAGGTTGGGATGAGGAGTGTGAAATTGTGAAATGGTAATGTCTTTACTGAAGCAAAAAATGTAAAACTGTAGTGGCGAATTCATTCCAACATTTTACCCTTTTTCGATGAGCGCAAACAAATGCTAATTTGGGGATATTTTCGAGATGAAGGGTAAGTTAGCACGAGTGATACCATTTTTAAGGGACAATTTGGCATTAATAAATGTGCATTGTAGATCTGCTGGTTGTCGCCTACTGCTTAGTGCTTATCTTCATGACGTCATTTTCTACTCCGATGAACTGATCTGATCTTGATCTGATCTGAACAACACTGAGCTGATCTGAAAAATACACAATTTTCCTAGAACTGAGCTAAACGTGATCTAAGGGCATTTTTCCCATAATGATCTGATCTTGATCTGATCTGGCTTTTTTTTTAGTGAACTTGTACTATTTATATTACTAATACTACTGCTGCAACTACTATTACTTCCACTACTACTACTTCTAATGCTACTACAAATTCTACTATTACTACTACTATTACTACTATATCCAACCTTCAGCCCGTGGTTTGTGAGAAAGGAATGGCTGGGAAAGGATATGATGCTCGCATTCCAGTAGAGGTATTGGACTCTAAAGAAGTACTGTGTGACACTAAGACTAATGGAGGCGTTTGGATTATCCTACAGTTCATCCATCCAGAGAGAGAGAGGACCCAGCCCAACCCAGAAGCCTGTATTGTTGTTTTTTTTTCATACACTAAAATAACTGTTTTATCCGTTCATTACACAGCCGTGGGCGCCCTCGTTTGCATCTCGTATAAAACATTATTACTTGTCTATACTTCAGTATGCATGTGCTTTCCCTTTATAGAGATAGTAAAGTTTCTGTCTCTACATTTCCGGGGCAAGTCTTTCATCCAAATTTAACACAGAGGAAAAGCTGCATTCTAACTGTTCATAGAAAGAAGGTATCATTTGCTCCATTTTACACTACATGTCATGCTTTTCCCCAACAGTTTTCATAAAGTCATTTTATCCTCCTGTAGGGCAAAATCCCTACAAGTTGCAACGCTCACATGACAGGCAGAATTAGTTGTGCATAGTTTCTCTGGTACGATCAATGTAGTCTTGAAAAGTAATCTTCTCATACGAGGAGCAAATGAGGGCGCTCGTGGTTGTGTAATGAGTCGACATAACAAATTTATTGGTGCATAAAACAAAACACAGTATTAGCATCTGGTCTAAGTTTGATATTTGTATTTGGCAAAAAAAGTTTCTTTTTTCCTTATCTAAATTCTACCAAGACTGTACAGGTTGCTCTGAATGACGAACCGTTGCTGCAATGACCACATAGCTGGCTGTAAAACTGCATTAACCCTCTTGTCTTTCTTATTCCATTTCCCTCTTGCCTTTCTTACTCTATTTGCGACAGAGACGAACAAAACTGGACGTAGACTTTTATCGTGGTTGGGAGGACTACAAGAATGGATTTGGCAGCACAACAACTGATTACTGGCTGGGCCTTGAAGCTATTCATACCCTGATCACTGTGGTATGTGGATTCATTCGTTCATTAATTACTTAGTTCATTCATTCATTCATTCATTCATTCATTCATTCATTCATTCATTCATTCATGCATTCATGCATTCATGCATTCATTCATTCATTCATTCATTCAAACATTCATTCATTCATTCATTCATTCCAATAAAAAGTTAGATCTAATGCACTATTTCAGTAGTGTGTTTAAATGTTGAGAGAGTCGTGCAGTTTTGCACAATGAAAAGAAATGTCCTCAAATTCACCTTTTCCCTAGCCCTAACCAATTACTACTCGTGATTTGTGAACGTACACGCAGAGTGGGCGCTGCTTGGAGACCACTTGGACGCTGCTTGGAGGCCCAAAAAGGGGCGAGCAAGGGGAGAGGCGTGCAGGCGGCCTGGAGGAGACAGAGTGGAAGCCACTCTTGGGCCGCTCCCCATTATCCGAGCAAGATGGACGAAGAAGGAATCCTTCAATTAATGATTTTGTATTGGTTACGAAAACGAAGGATAAACAGACGCCGTTACTGGGTGCACACAATTCACCCGTGCCGTTCTACGTATGGTATTCCATCATTTAATGGAACAAGTATTTTCTGATGATGAAAAATGTTTCTCATACATAAGGATGAAATCATCTACTTTTAAGCTACTCCTTGACAAAGTTGGACCATACCTACAAAAAAACCCCACCAACTTTCGAAAACCACTGTCACCAGAGGAACGCCTGGTCATCACGTTAAGGTAATGCATGAATGAATAAATGTGTTTATACCCGGTCCACCTATTAAGGCGACCTCTGGGTTACATCAGAGTTGTTTCAATTAATATAGGATCAATCAAAAAGTGTTGAAAACATAGTTAAAATATATTATGTACATAAATAGTTACATTGGTTTTCAAAATATTTTTATATAATGACATACTCTTTTGTAGATTGTGTGGTTAAGAAAATTTTTACTAAAGAAAAGCATGCGACAGAAGAAATAAAAACAATAAATACGATTCAGATGAAAAGCAACACATTTTTCAAAAATATAAAAATCGATAATTGTTTATTAACATTAAGTAAATGCATAATTACGAAACTTTTGAAAGGAGAATTTCAACAAAAACCTTGCACTGTACTATTTTAACCAAATAAGTAGTTTTCAATCATTTCAATAATAAATAAAGATAAAACAAAGAATTAGAAAACTCAATTCAAGTTAGTTAAATAATTTTCCCATCTTAGAAAACAATTCAATAAAATGTGGATCTATGCACACAATTATTTATAGCAAATTAGATTAGGCTAATGATTATGAAAATGTTTATATAATGTAATTGAACAACAGTTAAACGCTTGATACACAATACTGCTCCTAAATAAGTATGTACAAGAAATTAGCCTAATAATGCTTTATTTTAACCATCTAAAGAACAGAAAACCCTAGTATTTTATACTTTTGATATTGTGCTGCACTGTATTGATGATACACTTGCCTTGTGTATACTTTCTACAAACAGAGAAGTATTTTCCAAGTATTTCAAAATAAAAAAGACGAGAACAAAGATTGAAATTTAATTCAAGAGCGGTAAACAATTTGTTTACGATCTTGAAAGCTATTTAATGAAATATTATGTACTTAGATATAACTATTCATTGAAATTGGTATAGTGATTATTATTAATTGAACAACAGTTTTAAAGATTGATACGTAATACACATGTACTGCTTCTTATTATGTTCAACAAATCAGCTTTTCCACAGAATAATGCTTTATTTTAACCACATAACGAAAATAGAAGCTCGAAGATAATACTTTTGGTATTGTGAATGTTATGCACTGTATTGGTGATACTCTTCTCTTGAATCATAAGCAGACATGCGGTTGGCCTGTCTCGTTTTGGGGCGTGAAAGGGGTGAGAAATTTAGTGCAGCACTAAACTACCACGCTGCAAGTTTTTGGGGGCCTCCATGGTACCTCTGTGGTGAGAGGGAGTGGCTAGCAAGGGGCTTTCACTCCGTCTTACGCAATGCATTTCTTGTTGTCTTAATTTTGCTCGCTGCAAAATGGTGCGAGCAAGGGGCGGCCAAGTGGAAGTGGCCTCCAAGCAGCGCCCACTCTGCGTGAGCCCTGAGTGTTCAACGAATACGAAATAAATAACTGTTGTTGATACTGTTGCTGTTGTTATTCTTGTTATTGTTTATATTATGTCAATTCATAGCAGCACTGCTATAACACACGAACACACACACACACACACGTGTGTGTGTGTGTGTGTGTGTGTGTGTGTGTGACTACAAAATTGTTATTCTTTAGTCAAAAGACATTGGTTTCACAGCATCAAAATAACGAGTATTTGCAAAGCAATTACAAACACTCGAGTTATTGGCAATGTGTAAAGTTCCATTATGCGAGGTGAAAAGGACACCGACCAGTGATCAGGTCAGGAAAGGGCTTCGACATTTGCGTCATATTTGACCCTTAATTAAGATGTGGTCATACAGATCGATTTATGAGCTTGTTAGACATTTAACCCTCTTGAATTCTGCAGTCTGATCGCTACGCCTGAGGGCGGGAATAGAAGAAATTCGCTGGGTGCGGTGGTTGAATTGTGCAGCCCGTTGTCACCTAATATCAACCGTATGCCACCACGTACAACGGTCATTATCCGTAAAAATTGTCAGGCAATCATCAGGTTGCTATGACTTACAATTGATAGATCCAGTTGCTAGGCTCCTTTGTTTTTTATTAAGTTAGGCAATCGCCTAGCAAAAATGGCGGCCAGTCAAATGAAAAGACTTGTTTCAGTTTGAATACTTAAGGGATGTTACTTGGTTACTGTCTTTGAAAAGTCGGTAGACAGATTCCATGTAAATAAGGAGGGTTGACTTGACCACACTAGGATGTTGGAAGGACATTGACTAGCTATCCTGCCTCGGTGCGACAAAAAAGTCGTGTACGGGGGAGACATTTTGCTTTGGTGTTTGACTGAGGTTATAAATAGAAATAATAAAATTATGAATTGTAAGTGGAGAGCAAAACAAAAAATAATTATATAGTCACAAAGACAAACATAAAAAGGCGGGAGAAGAGACATTTAAACGTGTTTCTATGTACAAGTATGTACTGAATGTATCGCAGTACTACACATTTACTTAGAGTAGAAAGATAGTCTATCCCCTTGAACCACACGACTTTGTCTTCATTATACTATATTATACAACGCAGCCTACGTCACGATTTGGAGTGTCCTTCCTGCCGAATGCGGTTGGTTCAAACTCTTAGAAAACCAAAACATCTATGACTGTAGTAATGACATTTAAAGGTGAATAACCTTTAAGGTTTTGCCAGCAGCGTACACTTGATCAATCAAATCGTCGTTCCAACCGCAAAGTGGCACATCGTCAAATTTTCAGGTTTTGAGTTATTGGCACCAGGGTGCTCCTTTCTTGAGATATTTTCATGTTCTGAAAAATTACGGGCGAAATCGCAATAGTTTCAGAGTTATGCAATGGAGATCACTTTGCGGATGGGACGGATCTCCAGATTCGCTCAGATTATCCCACCGCAAAATGACACATGCGCATGTGCCAGTTAGTGGATGGGCTGGGCATCAGAGATCAGACCGGGTCTCCTAGCCACAAACTGACTCATCGCCACCTGTCAGTCATAAAACGCTGAACCGGGATCCTCGCTTTGGAAGGAGGTGTGAAATGCCACAGCTGGCCACATCTGCGTCTTTGATTTTGGTTTGTTTCTCGATCGGCATAATTTCAAGTGTACGTGTGAATCAATTTTCTACCGTCGGTTTGACGGTCGGAGGAACGAAAGATGTCCCGTTATTGCGTTGGCGTGGTCTGCTGACGAGGTAACAGTTATTGTTTAAGTAACACATTGCCTTGATTGACAAGTGGAGAGTTTTTTAATGCACTGACCAATAACGAACTACTGATTGCAGTTCGTTTGAATCCCCGCCCCAATCTTCTGAAATAATAAAAGAAAAAGCACCAGTTTTTGTATTTCTGATTGTCAGTCATTGAGTTTTGTGGCTCTGATTGAGTATTCGTGAAGCTTTCCATACAGCACTCAAGCAAACAACTAGCTTTAAAGATGAAGCATTTTGACGTTATCGTGAGATGGGACATAGATGCCCCTGTCAACACTGTCAGTACGAAAGACATGAGGAAAATGAAAGGCACGAAGAGGTTCCAGGTTGGAGCTAATGTTGAGATGTGGTGGTCTCCACATGAAAAATTTTACACCAGTGAAGTCATTGGTTTGCAGAAGAACACCGGAGATATGGACACTGAATCTGTCACTTCAACTGGATCAGATTCTGATGAAGACGTGCCACTTGCTGTCCTCAAGACTCGTATTGCTCAAGACATTTCCCCAGGTCATGATTCTCCTAATCATGAATACGTGCAGAGCTGCAGTCAGAATGGGTGCCATGAAGAAATCTTTGCCGCTTGCCCCATCTGCATCAGCTTGCTCTGCTTCGATCACTTTGATCACCTTACACCATGTGAGGATCATATTGAACTGCCTCCAGAGGACGTCTTGAATGCACTCAACGAATCCTTTGGAATGGAGGAGATGTCTGCACCGCAAGCAGCAGTGACAAGCGAAGCCCCACGTCCTCCTTCAGCAGAGATGGAATGTGAAATACATGACCTTTCGACAGCGCCATCAACCTTGAGTGATATCACTAATCATTCATCACCCATTCGAAAAAGGAGGCATCTATCAACACCAGCTGTTGACAACGTTTCAAACAGTAGCCCTCACATTGATGTTCAAACGTTTCAAAACTGAAACATTTTCCTTGTTTCAGTTGATCTTGTCTATCTTGACTTGCCTTTTGGTTCTACTTTTTATGTTTTGCATTAAGGAAACAGGGCATGCGAGAAAGAGAGAGAGGGGAGAGAGAGAGAGAGAGAGAGGGAGAGAGAGAGAGAGAGAGAGAGAGAGAGAGAAAAGATGGAGATAGGGAGAGAGAGATGTGAGAGCGAAAGAGAGGTGAGACAGTGGGAGAGACAGGCCTATGATTTATTCATTTATTAGTGGCATTTTTTTTGTTTCTTTTAAATCCAGTCTTAAAAAAGTGTACTTGTTAAATCATCAGTGCTGTAATTTCACATCCATCTATTTCTGTTGTTCTTCTACATTCTGGTCTACTGCAACGCCCCTTTTGTTATCTTATTATATCGACACGTAAATCTCATCCGTTACCTTTTTTCCTTTTGTTGTTTTTTTTGTTTGTTTGCTTCTACATTTTGATCTTAACCCTTCTTACTGCCTTTCTTTATTAATTTCCATAATGTCCATGTTCTTATATAGTAATTAAATTACCATTATTTCTGTTCAGTTACACTTACACCTGATGTCATATAAATTGTTCATCTCATGTTTACTGCCTACCTTCTCGTGACATCTCTAACAGAAATAAACTATAGTACATGTACGGAAAATATTCAAACTAAATGTTTTCATTGTTATAATTCAAGTCATAGATGTCCTCTCAATGTTGTGTTGTGTGTGTGATGGTTGTTGAAGGTTTTTGTTTTTGCTGCTGTTACTATCTTCTCCTGCCGAATGGTGTTGTTCCTCCTGTTTTTGGTGATGTTATTCTATTTGGTATTCTTCTCTACTTTCCATCGTGCTGCTGCTGCTGTTGTTGTTGTTATTATTGCTGTTATTATCATTAAATATTGTTATCATTGTGCTCGATTCTACTGTTGTCGTCTACGTGTAACAAAATTGTCCCAAATAATTTGGGTGGGTTTATTAGGTAAGATTAACATCCAGCTAAGACTGAGAGCTGAGCACTTAAACTTTCTGTCTTTCCTGAGTTCTAGGATAGTCGAGCTTTGTGCTTTTTATCAGATTATATTGGAAAATCAAAGTCATTCTCTCCCTCTATTTTATTTTTACACAGTCCTCAACGAAATTATTCCCACTGCAGTGCTGTATCAAGCTACCCCTCCCGTAATACAGCCGCACCCATTATAAAGCCTTAGCGAATCAGGGAACGTACACCCAATGCCCCGGTCAGGAAGACAATGGGACCTATCGCCCAATCCTAACGTCTCAGCCTGCCCACAAACCGTACCATGCGCATGTGCCACTTTGTGGCTGGGCTGGCTGGCGACAGGTAGCACTTTCGTCCCAGTCACAAACCGTCCCATCGGACCATGTCTGCGTATTACGCAATATTGCACAACTGCGAACATATGTTTTGGAATCAAAAGACATCTGTCTGAAAGAAGAATGAATGACGCAATAAACAGTGTAATTTTTGTTAACACAGTTTACATTAAACTACCAGAAATCGTCGTCTGAAAACATGGCAATTTTCAAATCGCTCTCCTGAAAAACTAGCATTTTGACGATGTGCCACTTTGCGGTTGGAACGACGAAATCTGTCAATGGTCCAAAAGATCATCTGAAAGTTCTCTCCACACAACAATTAACACTTTTCATATAGCTTCAATCTCTCTTCATCATGCAAAATGATGACAATAATAACAGTAACACTGAGGAAAGCAGGGAAGGGACTGGTATATATAGTAAGATACCAACGCCTTTGATGTATGGCACTCTGTTATAAATATCATCTCATAATATTTTACAGCCGATACGGTATTAGTAACTTACACTTTACGTTTTTGAAACCGTATCTAGCTGTTTTCATTTCCTAGACTTTTTTTTTTTTTTGGTCAAGTCAACAGATAAGTTCACTGAACGCAGCCTCTCTCCCCAAACAGATTTAAACTTATATGAGCCAAATTATTAGATATCGGCATCGCAAGCCATCGACGCTACGAGAAGTTGTGCACAATATGAAATCGCAGTCAGTTATGTAGTCGTCTAATTTAGAACGTCCACTATACGGAAGAAATCGAAATGAAGGGGAAAATTCTCAGCGACTCCCTTTTAGCATTTTTCGACATTTTCTTGGACTATTGGATGCATCTCATTGTAACTTCTGTAGGTTTGGTAACAAACACGTTGAATTTAGTCGTCTTCGCACGTCAAGGATACAGGGATGGTGTTAACATCTCTCTGACAGGCATCGCAATATGGGACCTCATCAGATGTACATGTAACATCATTGAAAGACTGCAAATGCCCATAGGTCTATTTTCACTGGCACTCCGTGTGTCTTATATAAATGCCACGTACATTTTTCTGAGATATACCCAACTTTTTTGTGGCTACGTGTCTTATGCTCTCGCTACATACGTATCACTTGAGAGATGTCTGTGCGTGTGCAGGCCTTTCACTGTCAAATCTGTCTTCACTCCTAGATTCACTCTCCTCATGGTCACCGCAATTTCTGTAGTTGTCTTCGGTGTGTACGTTGTTGTGTACTTCTTTTGGAACATTGTATACGTCTACAGTCCAAAATTCAACACAACCATTGCAATGTACGTCGAGAGCGAGTTTAACAAAACGCACGGACTTGTAGTCATCCTGTATTATCGTATCTCAGCAATTCTTTTACCTTTAACCACCTTTTTAATTCTCTGTATGTGTTCCGTCATAACGGTGCACTATCTAAGGAAATCTGCAAGATCTGTCAACGAGAACGCTACACCAGTGCCTGCAAACAAGGACAGAGATGTCTCTGGGATTGGTCAACGCGAGAGGAAGGTTGTGAAAATGCTGCTAGTCGTAGTTGCTATTTACATTGGAAATCTGTGCCCTAGGATCGGCATTTTTATAACTCAAATATTTGAACCTGAGTTCTTTTTGGACAGATTATATCACAATCTGTTCAAAGTAATCGGGGCGACTGTAATGCTCATGGACATGCTGAATGCGAGCGTGAACTTTTTCATATTTGTCAAAATGAGTTCTAATTTCAGAGCTACATTTCTAAGTCTTTGCCCATTCGCTACAAAATTTTTCTAAAACATGTCCACTCTACATCTTTGATACCAATAGGGTCCCCCTGGTTTACACTTTAATTCACCAGCGATATCAGTCTGTCTCGGAAAAGTTTCTTTTTGATCATGTATAATTTGAAACAGGTAGAGAAAACTGGTGCAACAGGTCTGCAGTGAGTCGTATGAAGGTGATAAGTGTGCTAAAAGAAAGTGGTAGAAGCTGCAGACTCGCTGGTAGGAATAGAACCTCCTTAACCAGATGTCAACGGGCACACTTAACTGGTTTTCTTTCAGGTGCTTTTGGTGTGGGAATCGGAGAACCAATGGCCATGTCAAAAGTGCTATCATGATATCTCCGGCAACAAGTAACAAGTGGTAGCATGGAGGGATGAAACAGTGTATGGACTAAACAATATTTTTATTGTGGTGTTTTCAATATTAGTATGTTTAAATTGGGCAATCCTACCTAACTTTGTTATGCTGTGAGCAAATTCACCTTAGACGGATTATTCTACACTTTCCTTTGATCATTCTTCTCTGTACAAAATGAGATACGAAATGTTAATATTTAACCATCTGCACAATTATATTACGTTTTAGGGTGTTTATGCCTTCAATATAGCAAACTTAACCGAATTCTGGGCACCGCTATCTCCCAGCAGTCTTGCTGTTCCTTCCCGATCCCTTCTTTCCACCCCAGTCTTTTGTAATAAATCGATGGCATATGAATCAATGACCGATCTCATAGTATGCGCCACTTCTGTCAGTATTCATGGAAATCCCCTAACACAATCACTGCCTCTAACACATTTCCTCTTGGCACACTCCCATCAAACAATCTCAGTACGTTTGTCTCTACTGAAATGCACTCTGGATATCACGAAATTTCTGATAACACATCATCAAAAGCTTGGTCCGTAGGGTGGAGATGTTTTCAGAATTCCACCGTATTTATCTACCCTGTTTGGTGGTGCGTTTCTCTCGGAAACATCAGCATTTGCTTCGCACCTTCATCAATGCCATATTGTTTGGTTACAGTACATTTACCGAAATTTTCAAATGCATTGCCAAATATAGAAGGGGGGGGGTGGAGGGGGAGTGAGAGTGTAATGGCTCATTGTTAACATTTCGGGATATGAAATGCTACATGTACGTATCTGGCGAGGCTTTGTTGCGGAACATTCTGATCTGTATTCATTTCATGTTTCTTCCCTCTTCTCCACTCCCCTTTTCTAGTCCATTTTCTCCGTGTTACTTTCCATTCATATATATATTCTCTATAAAATTATGTTTGTAGATTTTTCCATCTCGTGCTTTCCTGTTTTTATATGTTCATGAAATGTTCTGACACTTTATTTGTTAACTTTGGCTTTGGGTTTTTCTTAGACATTCTCGTAACTATTAAACAAAAATTAAAAGTCGAGTCTACATTGTGTTCTATTAATTTATTTAAGTGTTATACTGTTTCCTATGTCTTTGTAGTCTACTAAAGGTTATAGCTCCAAAACACCCTTAAATAGTGTCAGGCCAGGATGGGTACAAAGGATTATAGCGTGAACAAGCGCATGACTATTAAAATCACCTGGTTTGGACTTCCAGCAAAGGATGATATACTTATACTAGTCATATTTTTCTCCGTTCCAGGGGCTTAGTGACTTAGGGCTAAGCAAAGACGGCGACTAGTAGAATGATAGCAATTTATTAAATTTCAGTACTTAAAGGGTGTTATTAGGCTACTCTCCTTGGAAAAGTCGGCAGATGGGTTACACATAACTTCGGAGGGTTGACTCGACAAATTAGGATGTTTGGGAGACTACTGTTATTCTATGTTCCCTCACGGTGACGACAAAGTCGGGGCTAATATTTTGCCTTGGTGTTGGACTGACATTGGCGGATGTAACTGGCTTACTACTTGTAATGAGAGAAAGAATAACAACAACAACAACAACAACAACAACAACAACAACAACAACAACAAAAAGCAGTGAGCAAACATGGGAGCGTGGAAGAAATCTACAACTGTCTTTAATGCACAAAGACCTAAATAATGTACTGACCTCATAACCATACTTTTGTTTCCTGACAGAATATTTTATAATAATACTAGTCAAAGCACAGGCCCACACTAATGAAACCCGCACTGGGAAACACTGCCTCAACATGTATTTATTTATTTTTGTAAAACAAATTCAGCTCTGAACTTCATCACTTTTGTGGTGTGGTTTTATGTTATCCGAGTATTTCTACATAACCTGTCCATTTTTCCATTTTCTGATAGTCTTTCTCTTTTCTTACAAATTAATCGCCTTCACACGTACCGGGGTTGAATACTGATCTATTGAAGATTATACTGTATTAGTGTGGTAGACACTGCTTAGTTCTTAATCATTACACTTCACATGTAAAACTGCGCACCAAGTGGTTAACCATTGCGCTTTTTTTTTTTTGTGTTGTGATTATTGATCTTAGAAAAGGTTTATGTTAAACTATAGTCGTTATTCCACAACCAGACTTTATACATACATTTAAGACACATTAACGCAAATAGTGGCAGCTGGATTTATTGTTCTTATTTTAGTTCCCACTGTTTCTCTTTGAGAGACAGTTCTTTCTCATGGATCCAATGAAGTAATTATTGAGACATTAATTCTGAAAACCCCCCTGTCACTATGTGCAGTAATATGTCTCAGATACATAATTTGTGAAATGTAGCGGTGAGTTAACGACTGTAATAAATCTTTTCAATCCACAACAGAAAAATAAGTGCACCACTTAGCAGTTTGGTGCCCAATCTTGCATGTCGAATGTACTGAATTTACAATAAGGCAGTGTGCACCGCAGTTCTACACTTTAATCTAGAGTAGAAAGGTAGTTTATCTCCTTAAACCACACGAGTTTTTCTCAATCATACAATAACATACAGCACTGCCTACGTCACGATTTGCTATGTTAGTTCAAATTCTTAAACAACCAAAACATTCTCGACAGTAGCAAGAGCATTTAATGGTGAATAATCTTTAAGGCTTTGTCAGCAGTGTACACTTGATTAATTCAGTATATCAATGGTCCAAAAGGTTATGTGTAAAGTTTAATTCATACGACAGGCATAAGTACTCTCCACACAGTACATAACACCTCGTATGTAGCTTCAATATTTCTCCCTTCATCATACAAAATGATGACAATAATAATATCAACACTGACATAAGCAAGGTTGGTATATATAGTAAGGTACTAACGTCTTTCGACATAATATGCTACTCCGTCATAAATATCATCTTATGTCATTTTACAGCCGATGCGTTATCATTAACTTACAATTTAAGGTTTTATAACCTTGTCTTTTTTTTCATTTCTCCATTTCATAGCCTCTATTTAATTATTTTTTTTTTGGTCAATTCAACAGATAAGTTCACTAAAGAACGCCACCCCCAGAACACCCTCTCGACACACAAACTTTAAACTTTTTTGAGCCAACTTACCAGAGATATCGGCATCCAAAGCCATTAATAATCTAAATAAGAACGTCCGCTATATAGAAGATTTCGGAATGTTAGGGAAATTTCTCAGCGACTCCCTTTTAGCATTTTTCGACATTTTCATGGACTGTCGGATGCATCTCATCGTAACTTGCCTAGGTTCGGTAACAAACACGTTGAATATAATCGTCTTCGCATGTCAAGGATACAGGGATGGTGTTAACATCTCTCTGACAGGCATCGCAATATGTGACCTCATCAGATGTATATGTAACATCATTGAAAGACTGCAGATGCCCATAGGTCTATTTTCACTGGCAATCCGTGTGTCCTATATAAATGTCACGTACATCTTTCTGAGGTATCTCAATCCACCAGAGATATCTGTCTGTCTCTGAAAGGTTTGCTTTAATGATGTAGACTATTATCTGAAATAGGAAAAGAAAATTGGGCAACAATCCTGCAGTTGGTTGTATGAAGGAGATGGGTGTGGTGAAAGAAAGCGGTATGAGCTGCAGGTTCGCTGGAAGGAATAGAACTGTCTTCAACCAGATGTTAACAGGGAAAGTTATCTTGTTTTAATTGAGGCTGCTTTTGGCGTGGGGTTCGGAGCAACCGTGGACATAGCCGAAGTGCTTTGATGATGTTTCCGGCAACAAGTAGGCTAACAAGTGACAGCACGGAGAGATCAAATAACGTATGGACTAAAGTATATTTTGTTATGGTGTTTTCCATATCATTATTTTCAATTAGGTAAGTTCTAAAACACTTTGTCAAGTTGTGAACAAATTCACCTTAGAAGGGCCCTTCTGCACAATTCTTTTGGTCATCCTTATTATTCGTACGAAATGAATTACAAAATGATAATACTTATTTAATCATCTGCACAATTATGTTACGTTTTAGGGTGTTTATGCCTTCAATAAAGAGAACATAATTGAATTCTGGGCCTTTCCTGTCTGATCCCCTCTTTCCTCTCCAATCCATGGGTGTCTCGGGGTGGCATATGAACCAGTGGCGTATCAAAGAGTATGCTCCACTTCTTTCAGTATTCAGTAGAGCTCATCCAACACAGTTCTTGCCTGACATAAGTCTTCTGTTTGCACACTCCCGTCAGACAGTCCTAACAAAACAAGTTTATATTTCCTGGAAAGTCTCTCCCGCTCTAAGACATACGTTTGTGGCAATTATCAATTTAACTACATGCTGTGCATTTCTGTGGCTCTCAGATCACCGCGGGAAGGTGGAGAGATTTCAATATAGTCTAGAACTAGATGTTTGAGTTGTTAGATTTTATATAATAATAATATATACCATAACTTTTATGTTTAATTTAATTATACAATTACACTATTTTGAATGAGTATCGTTGGTAATCGATGTTCCATCATGTGTGACATGGTGCACACTTTTTTCTTTCTATAAAAACAGTAAACAAAAAATGTCGGTTTGCTTCATTTATGGTGGGGGAACAGAAAGAAATGATTCACAGTTAACATTTCGGGAAATGCTATGCTTCAAATTATATGCGAATCTGGCGAAACGTTACAGCGGAACCTCTGATCTCTACTTATTTAGTCTCTTATCTCGCCTCTGCTACCCTTTTCTTGTCCATTTTCTCCTTATTACTTTCCTGTCTTACGTAACTCATCGTAACTATTGAGGCAACATTACAAAATTGACATGTTACATTATTCATCTAAATGTTGGTCTGTATAATGTGTCTTGTTTGATTACTTACTACTACTAACTCGAAAACATCCTCAAATAGTGTCACGACGCCAGGGTGGGGATAGAGGGTTAAAGTTCACCCTGTGAGCCATCAACGTACATGGAATTACGTTGTTTTATCTGTTTAGGTATTAGTCATGCCCATAATTGATGTTTAATTGCCTATATTTTACTGTTATGTCACCTGGGTTCAGAGTAAATGAAATGAATTGAATTGAATCGGGTAGGGGATACAGGTATGAAGATGCCATTAGCACCTGGCCTAAAAAATATACAATTTTAAATAGGCCCTATCAAATAAGAAAATTGGCCATGGGGAGGGGGAATTAAAATTGAATTTCAAAGGCTTAGACAGGTGCAAATACATCTTTAGATTCAGAATAGGTGAGGTTTAGCTACTTACGTGTAAACTTTTTGGTTGTTGCTAGGCATGTAGGGTTACCCAGTTTATTGCATGAAAAGTCCTAAAATAGTAGGTACCGTACCAAGTTCTTAAAATCTAATTGGTTTCGTGTCAAAATTTTGAGGAAGAGCTAAACAACATATCTGGGATGTATTTTGGCATGAGCCCCTGGATAAGTTAATGAGATGTGTAAAACGATATATAAGCTAATAGTGAAAAAAAAACAAAAAACATTGACATCTTTATACCTACAGAGAACGAAAATAAGGGTGTTAACTAGCTATTTTACAATATGGCGACCGTTAAACAACTCAGACCAATAAAAGGTATTGCCAAGACTTTTATAAGCACTGTGATGGTTTCTGCGTCACAAGGTCACAGAACATCCTAGAATCTGGATAATAATATTTCCGGGCAAAGAAAGCCTATGGTAACGAGCGACATTAACAGCCGGATGGAACCATGAAATTTACGACACCCCTTCCTTTGCTCTTTTCTTTTAAGGTTAAAAAAGAAAAACAACAAAAAACTACAATGAAAGTAAGAAGTCCTCGTTACATATCTATGTCTCTATCTATCCCTCTCTCTCTCTCTATATATATATATATGGATATAAATATATATGGATATACCTGTGTGTGTGTGTGTGTGTGTGTGTGTGTACGTGCGTGCGTGCGTGCGTGCGTGCGTGTGTATGTGTGTGTGTGT
>JAWQUT010000047.1:1133478-1159149 GCA_033807755.1 Ellobium chinense | reverse complement strand
CACACACACACACACACACACACACACACACACCACAAAACAAATTTTAAAAAAAATGACAAAACAATAAGACAAGGAAAAAAGTGTTTTGTCGGACCAGTGACGATGTTATGAGGAAGGCGCTTGAGTCGTTCTCTGATTCTGAGGTCTTAATCTTTTTTTTTTTTTTAGGTCTAAATCACATTGATGAAGTAGGTCTGAATTTTGTTGATTAAATAATCACCTCCTGTAAGTATTGTGCATCGCAGGGAGTCCCGTTACCCACATGCGTCCACCCCCTTGCGCTGTGGTTGGTTACGAGGCGGCCGACCGAGAAATCTGCCCCGAGCGAAGCTCGCAACCCCCTTCTGAGAATATTGATAAGTGCAAATAAAAAACAGCAAAACTACGATCCCACAAAATGTGAATAATGGTTACATTAATGGTATTTGCTAGCACACAGGTATTAGGCATTGATTAATTGTTATAACTTCTGACATTTAGTAAATTTTGTTGACTATGGTTGCTGTAGTTCAGTTTTTTGTCTCTCCTGTAAAATTTCCTCAAACTGGGTTACGAACTATGCTAGGAGCACTGTCGAATGGAGCCAATTAGAGACATCTGGAAGAAGTTTGCAAGGTAAACAGATACATCTCTGCCAAATTCAAAATTAGGGGCATCTGGAAGACGTTTGAATGCAAGGTGAACAGACCTCTGCCAAAATTCAAAATTCTGTTACATACACACTAAATTCTGTATCATGATAAAATTCGATGTGGTGTCACAGGTTATCTTGGTTTACTTAATTTCGGGATTGATATCATGACTTGTGTACTCCGTCCATCCCAGCAGACAGCGCAGCATGTGAAGGCTTACTGTTCCCGTCACATGTTGATTCCTCACCCCTCATTCTTTTCCCTGCCGTCTACTTTGCCTGCCTGATCCTATTTTTCACATTCCAGAGTTTGGACGTAGCCGTTCCTCTTTCATCAAGCTGCGGCTCCTCACCCTGGAAATAGTCGGCAGTAACTTCCCCTCTGTCTAGTTTAAGCTCTTCATCAGTCATGGCTCCTCATGCCAGTGCACCAAATCCTCTCAAATCCCCCGACGCCTGCATATCAAGGACAGTTAATCCATGTTAGGTCCATCAATCAGGAGGACTCCAGGTACTGGATCCAGTTACCTCAGAGGTGTCCGTACCCTATCTTCTTAAGCACACGGACACTGTTAAAGGATCTAATGTATTCATTTTGTTAAACATTTTGATCTACTCCAGAAGAAAGGCTGATGTGATTTCCAATCTGCCTCAGGGTATATAAGTGAAAATATTGTGAGAACCGTCTACATGTCAGTTTGTCGTCACACTAGCGCGTAGAGAAACAAATAAGAGCAAAGTTCAAGCCCCCATAATCATTCTAGAGGACTAGGTGTAGGGGAGACATTTACTCAGCTCAGAATACCAACACGCCACTGCGTCTTCTTTCAGGCATTGGTAAGTACAAGAAAGATTTTGATACACTGTGACAGTACAAAAGAGCCTCAAGAATTCGAACTTCACGTTTCCAGTCTACATTTCAAGACGGCGAATAAACTTTAAGAGCATACGCTACCCGTCCAAATGCATTTCTGTGTACTGGTCTTTTTGTGATTCAGTATCTTTTACATGTAAAATTGCACACCGCAGTGCTGGACACTGCCTATTTTTCAACTGTGAATTTTAACTTTAGCAATGATTTATCTCAGAATACAGTTTTGTTACTTCATCAGCAGATTTCATGCATGTATCTATGACGCATTAACGCGCATACTTACAGAGCCATTTTGTCGTTTAATTTAAAGCTTAATTCTCATTATACCTCTGTGTACAGAATGTACTGAATTCGAAGAGGGCAGTGCCCACCTGCGTAATGATATATAATCTGCAACAGAAGGATAGTCTTTGTAGCGTGGGATTGGGCAATGTGAAGAATGGGCAGTGATGAATTCAGTACATTTAAAGATTTATTATTTGTAGATTTAATGGAACTGGATAAAAGTGCATTAATTTGTTTCATTTAAATTGCTTTGTTTTTCTGCTTTTCATGCTGTTTGGGTAGTAAAGAGTACCGCATATAACTCTAGAGAGACTTTCTTTTTTTATACAAGATCATTGCCTTGACCATCTTAACTACAAACAATCAAACTGAAACTAAATGGGGCCATCCATCTGATCTTGTCCCGTGGTATTCAAAGAAATACAGTGCGAGAACTAGCTGGTAATCAGCTTTTTCTGAACTTCTGTCTTCATTTTGCTACTTTGCTCTTCAAGATAGATATGAATATTTTTTTTTTAAATAAAGGGAAATAACACTGAGGTACTTGTTCTCTTTACGCACACATTTTAATTTACTGTTAAATGACGTGAAATTTGAAGGCGTGCAGATTTTGAGGTCGACTAAGTTTTGAATGAATTAATACAGAAATGCGTCCTTGAATACACCACCAACTCACTTTTCAACGAAAGTTCATTTACTGAGTCTTGAAAAAACACTCTTCAATTATAGTTTTACTCCTCTGAGTCTTATGGATTTCCTCTAGACATTTGCACTTTGTTTTTGTTGTCTCCCCTTATGTGTGTGCGTTGTTGTTTTATTGTTCAGTATCGTTGAATGGAAATTCATAATCTACCGAAAGTTCGACGCATTGTCTGGTTGTAAGGCGTGATGCATGTGCTTTTATTTTCATTTACCATTTGAACCGACCAGGGATTAAAGTTTCAGATAATATTATTATATATTATGTACATAACCAAAAGGCGGGATCAAAATGCATGCTGATTTCAGTTGTTGTAAAGATATGGTTTACAATTACAACGCAAGAAAGCGGAGTAAAATTTAAAAAAAAACCAACATACTGGTTATCTTGTTTCTGTACATTTTTGGTTCGAACATTTTTACTGTCGGCAACAACCTGGATAAACTCCAGGTTCATATCCTGGTGATACCGGTTTCCGCCGCCTTATGAGAATGACACAAAAATATTAAAGTTGTAAAGAAAATTTGGTTAAAATAGGGCCTGCCAAGTTATGGTTTATCCATTTCTCCAACATTTGACACGGTTCTCATCGGTAATGATCACCATTTACGCTCGGTGACGTCACTTAACCCAGCGGAGGTTTATTTCCTCAGTCCTTGACCGTGTCCCCTATTCCAGCCACCCTTTAGATTGCAGGTTTAGAGGACTGATATATCATGTTTTTCATATTTAATGAAGACTGGAAATGGGTACAAATAATCGATCAGTTGATTAGAAAGGGGTGGCAAATTGATTTTCATGAAGACTATGAAGGGGAACTGGCACTAAACCTGTCTTACATAACAGAGTTAGCAAAACAAGAAGAAGATGAACTGGAACTAAAAACTAAACATTTACATCATTCCTCCNCCCCCACCCCGAAAAAAAAAAAATCCAATTTTGTACTACTCTTCATCAATCCTATTGCAGCACGGGCACTGGAAGGTGGCACACCGGTGTCACCAGTTGTCAGAGGAATGCAATGTTAAGTGAATTCAATAATCACAGATATCACATGCAGCCCAGTCAATGTTATCTTCTTATAAAACATGTATAAACGGTGGTACATAGAAATAAATGGACAGTGATCGCAAAAATAGCGTCGTTACGCTGAACGTGACATCTGTAAAAATATATTTAGTTGGACAATTACAATATGTGTATAAACAGTGTTCCGTAGACAAACCAAAAAAAAAAAGTGAATTAGAATCGGATAACCCCATAGTTATATTAAGTAACAAGAACCTGGGCCAAAGAACATAGCAGACTGTACATAAACTTCTTAGAGGGTGGCGGAAATACGAGCCTGGCGGAAATAGAATCACTGAGGATACAATCTAAAGCATGTAATGATCTTGTTAGAGGTTGAACTCTCTCTCTCTCTCTCTCTCTCTCTCTCTCTCTCTCTCTCTCTCTCTCTCTCTCTCTCTCTCTCTCTCTCTCTCTCTCTCTTTCCGACACTGTATGGTAGTTCAAGTGATAGGACTTCTGTTGCAAATGGAGCAATGAACACCTATTTAAGAACGATCACAAAACTGTATCCATTTAACAGCCTTCCTCTTGCTCTAATGTATGTAAAGAGGTTGATGACAATTATAATACCCTTGTATATCCAGCATCAAGGCAGTTGGTAGTAAATATCTTGTCTTATGAGAAACCTTAACCTCAGACGGCCTCTCGGTTTCAGACAGCTGGTTGGAAGTAAGCGCTGGATTACCAAAAAGCAAAAAAAATCGCCCTCGCTACGCCCCTGAAAGTATGAAGATGCCAATGTATTTTTCACTGTTGGCTATATTAGGTTTTACATCAGCATTAACTTATCCTAGGGTGCCGTGTCAAAATACTTTGCAAATATGTTGCTTAGCTCTTCCTCCGAATTTTGACACAAAGAAAAATGCACCTGAACCAGTTAGATTTTGAGAACTTAGGCAGTGAAGCAGACAACCTAATATTTTAGGCCTTTTCACTCAGTAAACAGGGTAACCTTACCCATCTAGCAACAACCACAAATTCTATACTTGAGTGACTAAACCTCACATATTCTGAGTCAACACTTATTATTAAAATCCACCCCNCTAAATCCAACCCCCCCCCCCCCCTTCCCCATGGCCAATTTTCTGATTTTATAGGGACTTTTTAAAATTGCATACTTTTATGCCAGGTGCTCTTGGCATCTTCATACCTGAAGCCACCTAGTTCATGAGACCTAACTTACCATCGATGTGGTCAATGCCTAGTTGCGTGGCTGCCCTAGTTTTTCTATTTACAGAAGCTTAATATTTTTAATAAAACCAATTCGTCTTTGTAAATATTCGTGCAACCTATAGTTGTTCTTTTGAATTTGCCGAAGTAAAAGTCGCGTTGCTTCCCCTGATCAGAGTTCACCAGTTAAAGGTCGATCCATACTAAAGCCCTGTAACAGACATTTTGTGTTAGGCAAAACGTGCTCATGTGAAGAATGGGTATTGATATTAGCACTCGTAGCACCAGGCTTCTTTTACTGAAAATGACAGTTGCACGTGTTGTTTGCCTGCCGACCAGCTGCCGCTAGGGGGGTGCAAAATTCTTCCGCCGCGGCCAACGTTCTGCAAGGAGATGCGTATATATTCTACTGCCGCATTCAGAAGCAGCAAGCGGAGGTTGACTATATTCTACGAGAGCTGATACGATTAAAATAATCTCGTGTCTCTGTTTCTTGTCCCCAGCAAAATGCCCATAGCACATGTAGCAGATTCCACAGGACATACTATGAGACTGTACATTCAGGAGAAAAGACCTTGGTACTTTTCTCAGCCTGAGTTCAACCATCAGGTGGTCGAGGATATGCCGGTATAGTCTTCAAGTCTTTTAATACCGTTGTCACTTCTGCTGCTGCTGCTGCTGATGTTGTTGTTGTTGTTGTTGTTGTTGTTGTTGTTGTTGTTGTTGGTGGTGGTGGTGGTGGTGGTGGTGGTGTTTTATTGCTGTCGCTAGTGCTGTTGTTTAATCATGTAGTAGAAGAGTGGACGAAAGGCAGTTATAGTCATCAAGTCTTTAAATACTGTCGTTACTTCTGCTGCTTCTGCTTCTGTGCTGGTGTTGTTGTTGATGTTGTTGTTGTTGTTTTTGCTGCTGCTGTTGTTGTTGTTGTTGTTAGTTGTTGTTGTTAGTTGTTGTTGTTGTTGTTAGTTGTTTAATCATGTGGTAGAAGAGTGGACGATAGGTAGATGTAGTCATCAAGTCTTTTAATACTGTCGTTACTTCTCACAGAAGATAGGATAAAGGGGAAAGTGCTCAAGAAGACAAATGCAGAGAGAAAATGGAAGAAGGAAAGAAAGTGATGTGGTGGGAATCGAACCCGTGACCTCTGCGTCGGCACCCATCGCCTTGCCATCATTTGGGAATCAGCTCGACGTCTAAAGTGGCTTAGTGGCCGGGGTCTTTCGCGAAGCCGAACAGAAGACTAGCAGTCATAGCGCTAAGCACGAGACTCACACACACTACAAGCTTCCCCGCCCCCCTCTTCAACCAACGGCCGTTAAGCTTCATTTGGTAACTCAGCAAGACAAACACATAGACGTACACACAACATTAAACATAGTGAACAAGACAGGGTCGTTTCACATAGTAGTGACATAAGTGTAGTACAAGGTGGAATCGGAGCACCTAGTAACAGAGCTAAGCTAAAACACAGCCTGCGATCGTGGTATTCCCCACCCCTGCCCTTCCCTTTCTGAGGGGAAGGGGGAAGGAGAAGGGACAGGGGAAGGCCGGGGATGGTGAATACCTTGATGGTAGGCCACGCTTCAGGTATGAAGATGCCAACAGCACCTGGCATAAAAATATGCAATTTTAAATAGTCCCTATAAAATCAGAAAACTGGTCATAGGTAGGGGGAAGGTGTTGGATTTGAATTTCAAATGCTTAGATAAGTGCAACTGCGGTTGTAGAGTCAGAATATGTGAGGTTTAGCAAATTAAATATAAAATTTGTGATTGTTACCAGGTAGGTAAGGTTATCCTGTTTACTGAGTGCAAAGGCCTAATTAGATAACCTGTTTCACTGCCTAAGTTCTCAAAATCTAACTGGTTTAGGGGTATTTTTCTCTGGGTCAAAATTTGGAGGAAAAACTAAACGACCTCTTTGGAAAGTATTTCGACATGGGGCCCCTGGCTAGGTTAATGAGAGGTATAAAACCTTTTATAGCCAACAGTGAAAAAAACAAATATTGGCATCTTCGTACCCTCAGCTTAGCTCTATTTTTTTTTAACTAGTTTTTTTATTTTTTTATTTTCCCGCAATCTTTTCATTGATGTAGATAATTCTTTAACATGCTTCGTTAATCGAACATATATCCATATTGCCAACTTTTGATAACGTGGATTGGTGCGTTAGCAATATTTCCGTCTGGCTTGCCTTCCGGAAGTCCTGCTCTGGTTCATTTGATATGATTCCTCAGAATTTTCCTCTGCGTGATGATGACATACTTCTGTGCTCTTACAATAAATCTGGTTGCCATTGGCTATGGGAGATAACTCGTCAGCTTCTGAGAGGCGAGGCCAAGACGGAGAAAGTGGACAAAGAGTTTTCCATGATGGAATTTCACAAGATCTTCTCTGATCTGGACACCTTGCCTTCGCCGAGAATTCTCAACAACCATATGGTAAAACTAGACTTAAGCCTAAAGCTAGATTACTCTCTTTGAAGTCACACACAGAAAATTTAAAAATACTGTAAATTTTAGTTACTAAACTCATTAACAAGTGCTCAATGGTGCTTCTCATCATAACACAGTCCCCGACTATTCGTGGTCGGTTAATGTGGGTGTATTTGTGTGAGTGTGTGTGTGTGTGTGTGTGTGTGTGTGTGTGTGTGTGTGTGTGTGAAGAGAGAGAGAGAGAGAGAGAGAGAGAGAGAGAGAGAGAGAGAGGGAGACAGACAGACAAAGAGAGAGAGAAGAAGTCCATGACGCAAACCTTGCGAGACTTGCAGTTCGATGGACAGTCTTGGATATTTCTCGTTCCATTTAGGGCTAGGTGTAAATGAGTGCCTGGCTTAATAGCTGAGGAAGGGACAATGAGCCTGCACTGCAGCGACCAGCAATGACTTTGTTAAGAATTTTGTTTGTATTATTGTGCCTTTTTATGTACGATGTGCACTACTGGTTATGTTTAGTATCGCTTGACATTGTAAAACAGCTTTCCTGAGGACCAAATAACAGTTCTATTTTCATTTTTTTTTCTTTCGTTGACGTCCGGCATCTCGAAGATTAGAGAAGCCGGAGTCTCAAGCTTTCTCCATCAAAGTATGTTATTAAGGCTCTTCTCGACCGATGTTTGTAGACTGGGCCAAAAAGGTGGGTCGGGGTATCTGAGCAGATTGCGCCAAAAAGGTAGAAAGCTACCTATGTAGATTGCGTCAAACAGGAAAGAGCTACCTATGTAGACTGCGCTAAAAATAATCCTGAACGGAAATTTAGATAGTTTACCGTAACATTAAAAGATTCAAACACTCCAGTTAAGGCTTAATGTTTAAGTTCAAATCTTTTATCAGGCCCTAAGTCAACACTCATTATTTCACAATACATGATTACACGAACAAATACTCCACAAAGACACGACATGTTCCTTGTGCAGTCGACCTTCACTCATCTACCAATTGCTCATCCAGCCGACGTCTAGACCTTCGAGAACTAATATACATGACATTAACGTTTTTATCAATCGGTCTCTCACATCATATATTTTACTTCCCCCATACTACCCACCAAAGTCTGTCACCGTCCACCTCCTCTTTTATTCACTTCCTTGCCTGAGAGCACTTATTTTAACTCCAATTTCTGGAGTGTATTTCTTCAAAATTCCGAAACCTAGATTACTCAGTCTCCATTTGTCTCCATCATATTTGCCTATGAAATGAAAAAAAATTACTAATTTGCACATATTCTGTTTAACTTTCAAGTACCCAGGAAGATGTATTTCTCCCAATTCTTTAAATTGTGAACATATTATCAAAAAAATGGTATTCATCTTATGAATCATTACAAAATCTACAGGTTCTATGCACGTTCCCATCTTTTTTTAACAGTTCTTCGAAATTCAGCCCACGGACATGCTGAAAAAGAAGTTGAAGGTCCTGTTTGTGTACAGAAACCCTAAAGATGTGGCTACCTCATACTACCACCACGTGAAAAGATTGCCAACACACTACGAGTACAATGGAGATTTCAGTTCATTCCTTATCAGGCAAGACCCACACCAGTGTACAATAATCGAGAGCTTGCGCATTAACGATGGAATCTCTTACTTATATATGCCAAAATTACTGTAGGTCGTCGATGAAATGAATATATTTGTAAAGAAGGTTGTCACAGACCTACAAATTCTTGGGGATTTCACTGAAAATTGACACTGGCGTCTCCAGCTCTGGAACTGTGCAAAATCAGGGGGGAGAACAAGTATTACATTGACTGCATTGGTACTGATTAAATATATACGAGGACAACGTGCAGAGTTAATGTAATTCGTACGGTAGTACGAGATGTCGTTAATAATGCGCGAGTTCTTAATTTTCAAAGGATTATTGTGTCGCCTGAGTGCAATACCCTGATAAACGCCAAAATCAAAATTTTACATGAAAAGCATTTTTTTTTAAAACCGAGACAAATAGCTCACCTGCTGTCTCTCAAATTCGTAAAATTGCACGCGGCAACGCTATTCTTTAAAAGTCAACATTGTAATGTTTAGTAGTGGAATGATATAAGAAGAAAGCAAGATGGAAATCGTTGAGTAAGTGAGTACTCACAAAGAGAGAGAGAGAGAGAGAGAGAGAGAGAGAGAGAGAGAGAGAGAGAGAGAGAGTAATTTAGTATTTGAGGTTGCAGTTAAATTGTTTGTTACTCATTCTTTGTTTTCAGATTTGCAGAAGGAATGCTGGATAACAACAGTTTGTTTGATTATCTCAAAAGCTGGGAAGAAGGTATCAAAGCAAATCCAGACATGAATATATTCATTGTGTCATATGAAGATCTGCAGGTGAGTAATTCGTGCCACAGAATTTGGAAAAAAAAATCTACAGAAGCACGTATTCTTTTTTAGTGACGTCAAGAATACTTACTCCCTTTGCCTCCTCCACGTCAGCCATACTTGTTTTTCTCCCATGCAAATTGACGGCCGTACTTGGCACCAGACGTGCATAATGTAAGAGTAATGCATACTTGGAATTAGGTTTGACATACACAGAGATTCCCACACACATAATATAAATGCTCTCGCTCTCTCACATAGGTGTGTATATATATATATATATATTACACACACACACACACACACACACACACACACACACACACACATACACACACACACAAAGGGAAAGTTCAGCATTGAAGATTAAGTAGAAAGTCACCCTTGTGTGACGTCATGACCGAAAGTAAAATGTTTGTTGACTTAAAGCGTTGCTCTTTCCTGTGAACCCAGACCGATCCACTGCCACACCTCCGGAGACTGGCCAAATTTCTCGGAAAGGTCTACGATGATGAGTTCCTGGAAGCAGTGGTGAAGGAGACAAGCTTCGATGTCATGAAAAGCCAGAAGGGACACTTCGTCAAGGATGATCAGGGATCCATCATGTACAGGAAAGGTAGTTTGGCTGGGGCCGGCTGTGTCTTAGCCTCATATGATACATGTGTAATCTCGTTAATGATTTTGTTAGCTGGATTGATCCCAGACGAGGTTTAGACGGAAACATGCATTGCTAAGTTCCGCCGAGTAGTGAGTGTTTTGGTCTTTACCGAAGTTAAAAAATTGGGAAGTTTGATCACATGTATTCCCTGAGCGTGACGGATCAGGAGGTTTGAGGCCAAAAAAAAAGGGGTTAATTTTCATACCTTTAAGGGGGAATTTGGGTCTAATATTCTGTAAAGGGCGCAAAGAAGGGTCAGAGGAATAGATTTTAAGCAAGAAAACTATTTTCGATAAAAATCGACATTGTGAGGTTCCACTTTGGGGATTCCGCTATGTAGATTTTGAAAGAAAGTTACGACGGTCACTCCTCTTGTATTCAACCCCACTAGTCACTCATTATTGACTGCTTTTAGAGACCTTTTGGGTGATTTAGGTTTCTCACATCTTCAGCATTACTATAATAAATGTGGTATGTAAAGCATTCTCGAATGCCTTTGTCGAAGTTCCGATGATTCGCTAAGACTACAAAGAGATGAAAAGTATAAGTCTTTTTCTTGCCTAGGAATGCCTCCCACCCACCTCCATAATGGTAACGTAGGTAGTAAAAAAGTCATGGTAATTTTTTGTGTAATTATTATTGCTTATGTGAAACACAACCAACGGTATCAACATAGGCCTACTGCTTAAAAAAACAAACTTAGAGAATATAATAATCTAGAATATCAAAACTCTGGAATTCCATTTCCTGGAAATATTTCAGAAAGAAAAGCAAATATGCATAAAAGTTCACACGTATGCGTCAAACGGTTAAATTTCTCCTTCTGATAGATACATTTCTGTCTTGTTTTGTTTTGTTTTGTTCGATCTAGGTAAGGTTGGAGACTGGAAAAACTACTTCTCACCGGCTCAGGAGGAATGGTTTGACACAGTCATCAGGATCAGGATGGGAAACTCGACATTATTCCCGTTCAAGTATTCCATTTGATGACTTACGATTACATTACATCTTTGATTAATCAAACATTTCATTGACCTGAATCAAGAACAAAGTTCAAAACTTTTATTAGGTCATTCAGGAGGAATGGTTTGACACAATCATCAGGATCAGGATGGGAAACTCGACATTGTTCCCGTTCAAGTATTCCAATTGATGACTTACGATTACATTACATCAATCAAACATTTCATTGACCATAGGCTAACATCATTTCACAATTCAGTATTACATGAATACAATACGCACTCGATTTTCATTCATTTACAAATATCTCATTTAGCTGACACCCAGACCTTTGAGAACTAAAACACAAGTCATGATATTAATGCTGTTATCAGTCACTCTCCCACATCATATTGCCTTTCTGCCCCTATCCCCTCCCCCAAATTCATTCCCTCCCTACTCCTTTTTTTTCAGTTCCATTAATGCTATTTAGGAATATGGGTTGCTTATATGATAATATCAAAATAATTAATTATTATAGTGCCAAATTCTACTTAGAAGAGTGCTCTAGGTTGCAGCAGCCTAACTTGTCAGAAAAGATTGGACTTTCAAAGTCGATAGTTAAGTTGCTGAGTATGAAATCTGTCCTTGGGACAGCTGGTGAAATTCAGCCTTGAATTTGTAAAAAAAAAAAAGCAATTGTTGCAGGCACAGCGTTTCCCAATGGCTTCAGTAGATTTAATTTGTGCGGGCCTCTCATCTACAAAAGAAGGCCCACATTTTTAACGATTTTTTCATTTAAATTGAAACTGTGAAAAATCTAAATGAAGGACCCCCACTGTAAACAGTATATAATTTGAGCACAGTGATGACACCAGACCTGCAGACTAGCCCTGGCTATCTCGGTAGGTTCTTGTGGTTCGAGGTGAAATTTTTATTAAATGACTCAAAGAGGCGTTTACAATTTGGCTCCTACTATCTCTAAGGCGCTTAATACTCTACTACAATCGACTCTGGTAGTCCTTTTTTTTACCAATTAGGTTCTTGCAATCTTCACACAATAAAAATGAATTTTGATGATGATAGCAAAATGCACAAACGCACACACACCCATCAGATCCATCCAGTACAGGGAAATATCACCGCACATAGCCAAACTGTAGACTACACGTCTTCCCCAATAAATAACAGTGTTTTCGAGCCTGTTTTTAAACTGAACAATATTTTTCACTCTCTGTAATATTGGTACTTAAATTGTTCCAGATTGAAATAGCCCTTTCACCTGTTGCTGTTCTAAACTTGAATACATAAAGGAGTTTCATGTGCAGCAAGATCACTAACCTCAAGATCTCCAAACAGATGCTTTTGGAAACCAACTCTCGGTTTACTCTGTAAATGAAAAAGGCAAATGAAAATATGACTATTACTGAACCCGTATGAAAATTGGGTTAAAATGCCATACAGTGTTATAAATCTCGTTCGCAGTACAAACACAAAAAATCGTGCATTCATACATGTAAGTACATAATATCACAAAAAAAAAACCAAAGTCATTGCTGGTTATCCGCGGTGCTGGGCCTTGTGGCTGTATGCATAATCCACACGTTAATCAACGTATTGCGTTAACCACAGTGAATACTATTAATGTTTTGGGTGTTTGCCGTGGATACCGTAGTGCTTTAACTAACGTAATGAGTATGCATTATGACTGGTCCCCTCAGCTCTGAAGCCAGGTACTCATTTACACCTGAGGAGAATGGCGAAAGGGGAGAGAAGTGTCTTTCTTATTATTGTTTGAAGTATTTGTTCTTACACTGATTAGTCAGTTGATTGTTTGATTGATTGGTAGGTTTGACGATCGACTGATTGGTTCGTGGGTCGATTGATTGTTTGAATGATTGATTGATTGAACGATCGATTGTTGATCGATTGACTGATTGCACAGTTGATTGGTAGTTTGTTAGATTTATTGAATTATTGATAGAGGAATGAATTGACTGAATGTTTCACTGTTTGATTGGTTGGTTGGTACATTGGTTGATGAATCGATTGGAAATGTAAAATTAATCAATTTGCCATGTATTTGATACAATGAAAGTATGACTAATTTATTGGTGTGTCTGTTCCACTTTACCTAATTATTGTCTGAATATTACTTTCATAAGATGTATTGATATTGTTGTATACTCTCACTGTTGTCAGTTTATATCCCGTCACTAGTATCTATGGTGCACCATTTTTTTTATATTTTCGTGTACTATTGGTTAAAATAAACGTTCTTGTTTCCTGTTTCCTTAAGGGTACTACAATGTAAGCCGCCTATCCCAAGAGTCGAACACACAAGCCTTAGACTTGACAGTCTTCTGTTTCTGAGTACGACTCACAAACCGCCAAGTTGTTAAGCTACAGTAGTCATTTATAGTGCGAAATTATGAACTGGTCAAATGAAATTCACGAGTTTTTTATGTACTGGAATGTTGCACAAAAATTTCACGTGGACTATCCATCATAGTAAATGACCATAATAAGAGTCTGTGTAGCAAATATTAGACACCAAATTAAAGAAAAATTAAATGTGTCATGTATTTGTAGTATCTGTGCACTTTGAAGCCTTTGGCATTCGTTCGTTTGTTGTATACTTATTTGGACACTCAGAGAAGTAAAGAATATTATATATACATATATATATATAAATTTGATTCAAGATCTAAAGGGCGTGAGTTCGATTCCCGATCACTGTCGTGTTGTGAGTGCCTTGAGATGCATTTCATCCACACTTTCCTCACCCCGGAACTAGGCCTGTGCCAAACCCGTTCCAAGCAGAAATCTCGGGTAATAGTAATCGTCATATTAAAAACCCGGGTACGCGATTACTCACGATTACTACCTAGCTGGCGAGATACATTAGCAATTAATGGCTTCTTCTATCACTATGAGTAAAGCTCGTTACCCGTCCACCCCAGGCATCGTACCCGCCCAGGTCCCTATCGTTACCCGCCCGGGCTTCGTCTGGGTTTTGGGTTTGAGGTTAGTGACAGTGTGCTTGCGACGTGATGTTGTTTATTGTCGAAACAGATCAATCCTTCTCCTCCCGTTCCCAAGCATCATCCCCTTAGCTGCTCGAATACGATGAGGACTAGCTTTTTATTCTTTGTTCCTTTTTTTTTCTTTTCTTTCCATTCTCCAACAGTGAAAATGGATTTTTTTTTTTCGGTCTTCACAATAATGCCTTTTTTTTTTATTGTTGTTCTTGTTTTCTTTCAATGTTTCATCATCTTAGCTGTAATAGTAGGTAAAACTTAAATTTAGACTCTAAAGTACACAGAGAAATTGTAAAAGAAATATTATGCGAAGGCAAGACAATAAAAACCAAATGAAATTATATAAACTACATGTAGTAATATAAATAGAAAAGACCATAACCATTCACAATTGCAAACTTCGGATTGTTTACGGTAAAGATACAGAGATCATGAAACGGCGGCAATAAATTCTGAGAACAGAGGAAGAGAGGGAGAAGGGGACTTGAGGGAGGAACTGCTGGTCGTTAGACGCTTTTACCTGTGGGTTAATTAGATGACACATTGCTCTGTCGTTTCAAGCCTGATAAGGCATGAATACTTTACCAGCATCTTTTCTCATGAATACAAGATTACTAAGCCCGGCTTCATCCAGTGTCTTCTGGTGAGTAAACGATTACACAACCCGGGTTATCTAGGTCTCCTTTGGTGGTTACACGATTACTAAACCTGGGTTTTTCAAAAGTAATCTCGGGTCCCGGCGGCTAATAGGTATTTCGGGACCCGGGTACCCGATTACTTTTTGCCCGGGCTTACCCGGAACCCCTTCTGCAAAATGGGTACCTGGCTATAGGCAGTGAAAGATATTGTCAGAATGCTAGTGATCAGTCCCTCCAAATGGCGCGGCACTGTTTAATCCCCATGGAGTTGAGAGAGTCCTGGGTTGATAACCGGGTATTAACCTGGATAGGAGACTAATAAGTCAGATTTTATATATAAAATAGTTTCCATTTTCTTGGGAGATTAACGCTTTGGGTTCTCAGTGTGAAATTGTCGTTTTGATAATAGGGAGCCTTGGTAATGTACATAAGAGATTCACAACTGGTTAGAAAAAGTTCCATCTTAACAACTGTGACTGCATATTCCTAGCACAATTTTGCAGGATACGCGTCATAATTGGCTCCAACCAAATCTGCAAACAGAGATGTAAATTATATGATCGTCAGATGTAACAATGTCCATCTTGTTATGACACAGTAATAGAAATTGAAAGAAGTTGATATTTTACTCTCACCCATTGTCCTTTAGAATTAACCTTACAAACAAGTAATCACTGATTGTCTTCAGGCTCACTGTAATTGCTTATTACCTGTGATGCCATTCTACAATTTCCTATTGTGCTATAACGTGTAGAATATTGTACCTAAACGAATTGAAAATAAAGAATTGTATATTTGGCCACATGACAACTATAACTGCCTTACACTGTTTGTTTTTTTAAATCGTCTGGAACCATCAACAGTGTGTTGCTGTAAATACAATTTCAAGAATATATTCTTACTGGGACATCTTTATACGTTTTGAATTTATTAATTTTCTTTTTAAATCAATTTTATTTGTCTGTTAAGCATAACATACAATACATTTTTATTACACTGAATATAACCATAACAAATCATAATTATGATAATGTTCATCAGTACAATATGAACAGACAAAGTGATGATGTTGCACTGGTAACGATGACGATGCTGAAGACAACAGTTACACAGGTTATGAAAACCAGACGAGAAAAAAAAATCATGTTTGAATTTATTACTTTATGAAGACTCTGTTGTTTATTACACAATGCTATCTTAGTGTCTCCTAACCACCATGAGTTTTATTTTAGCCGTGTTCTTCTCTTGCTGCAGAATCCGAGTGAGATGATTTCTACTGGGTTTAAATTCATAGCCACACTCACTATTTGTGGGACAATTCTTTCAGTTGTCCTTATGAAATGGAATACTTGAGACATTGTGAAGTTGCTTGTTGTATTGTTCGTCCATCAACCACAATTGTAATCCGGGCTTACAATAAACGTTTAAAATTTACAACGGTTATGTGATATGTGAGGATATCAAGTCGTCATGCTCATTCAAACTTGTAATGGTTGTGTGATATGGAAAGATATCAAGTCGTCATGTTCATTCAAACTTGTAATGGTTATATGAAATGGAAAGATATCAAGTCGTCATGCTCATTCAAACTTGTAATGGTTGTGTGAAATGGAAAGATATCAAGTCGTCATGCTCATTCAAACTTGCGACGGTTATGTGAAATGGAAAAATATCAAGTCGTCTTGCTCAATTAAACTTGCAATGGTTATGTGAAATGGAAAAATATCAAGTCGTCATGCTCAATCAAACTTGCAATGGTTATGTGAAATGGAAAGATATCAAGTCGTCTTGCTCATTTAAACTTGCAATGGTTATGTGAAATGGAAAGATATCAAGTCGTCATGCTCATTCAAACTTTGCAACGGTTATGTGAAATGGAAAGATATCAAGTCGTCATGCACATTTAAACTTTCAATGGTTATGTGAAATGGAAAGATATCAAGTCTTCATGCTCATTCTATATTTGCCTAGGTCACTTTTTGAGGCTTTGAGAAATTTTGCGTTCTAAATCCGTTCCTTAAGACATTATAATAAGGACGATTGGGGTTAGTCTTGAAAGCTGGGAGATACAACATTAAAACAAAACTTTACTATTTAGTTAGTAGTTAAAAATGTTAATTGAAGTTCAAGGTAGAGGAAGCAATTCAAATCATAAAAACAATAACAAAACAAAAAAAAAAACAAAAAAGTTAGGCGAATGTACAATGAGCTTGAAGAAGCGTCATCTCTCGCAGATGTGCCTTCATGGTGTCTATATTCTTTGTGCCAATCGTTTATACATTTTCTATTTCTCTCTCCTATGACTGCCACTCTTATGCTGAATCATGTCTCTTTCCTTCCTAATATGTTCCGTCTTTATGTGTGCTAGCCACTGAAATATGTGTGGGTGAGCTTTGCTTTACACCTCCTCCTCCTCCCCCTCCCCCCCTCCCCCAAATAAGAATAAAAACAAAATCTTTTCATGACAGTGGAATCGATGATTCCTCTCAAGCTCTCTAACAAAACCTCTCCTATCTCCGCCCCCTACTCCATGCCTCTACATACTTCCTCATTCACCTGAATGTAGACATAGATCTATTTACACCACTTAACGCCATTTATTTTGCCATTTTAGAGAGTTATTTCTCCTATTCTTTGTTCCTATTGTCGTTTTGTGAACAAACCATTGTAGAAATTACCGAAGAGAATGAAAGAAATCCCCCAAGCCATTGATACGACTAGACTGATCAATAGACCTTAAAAGACTAATCTACAATGGCAGCTGGGCTTCGGCAACGGATGTTCAGAAATGGATAGAACAACAGTTTATGTAATATTTGGAGTGGAATATACCGCGAAAGAAAAAAAAATGTTTAAGTGGTCTTTAATGGCGACCGGAAATTGCAACGTGAGTACAACGTAACCATTAGACTATTGATTTTGGAATGGAGGATGGGGAGAGAGGGAAGATGGACGTGAGAAATGTATGAGCAAGGAAGAGAGAGAGAAGAGAAGAGGGAGAGAGAGAGAGAGAGAGAGAGAGAGAAAGAGAGAGAGAGAGTGAAGAGAGATTGACAGAGAGAGAGAAAGAGAATGAGAGAAAAAGAGAGAGAGAGAGATGGCGGAGATGACAAATTAGGCCTATACCCCCACTCCTTACGAAATGGCGAAATGTCTAAAGTACTCAACAGTAATAATAAAGTCAAACGGCCCCGGATGCTAATCTGCCATTTACCCAGTACACTTATATTTATTGTGCCTTCATAAGGACATCTTTTCGTTTTAATGAAGTCGGAAGAAGAGAAGACATATTCATATTACTCAAAAAATTCTGCATAGATTTTGTTTTGTTTTTCATTGATTACAGTATAAACATAATACCCGCAGTGAGTATCGTACACCGAATCCTTGATTCTAAAACCCAGTGTTTTGACCACTGAGCTATCGAGCCGTTGAAGTTCATGGTACCAGCAAACTAGACTATACAGTACTGTCTTAGCTGCTATTTTTACACGCCCCTTTCACAAGCTTACTGTAGATAGCAGATTCGCATCCCGAATATCTCAAAAACAAAACAACGTGAGAAGCCCGCAGCACTCCAACAAAAACGAAGTGGCACAGGAGATGAGTGAACTAACCAAGTAGTCTATGGAGAACCTAATCTCCCTTACTAGGCCTCCCACAGGTGACATCTAACTTGGCCAGCTTTGACATTTTAAGTACTAGGACCAACATCTTTACTACTGGTAGCTGGCGAAACTCGTGTTTTTGGGGTTTTTTTTTGCTTAGAGGTATTTGGGACCTTTCTGCTTTCGTAATGGTATTTTGTTACTAATGTCTTGGAGCCAAGGGTAGCTCGAATTCCCACACAGCCTGGCAGCCTATTATAGAAATGAAATATACGTAGAGATGGTTAACACCTGTGATTTTTTTTTTTTTTTTTAAACAAACCAGTTATCTTCCTTTACCTCACATAGGGCCCAAACTGAACAGTGTAAAATATAAGCTTTTAGATATATACATTGTTTTTCGTAGTTTTATATTTCTTAATTACTCACTACTTACTAGACTTGAGTAAATGAATTTGATAAAATAATGTAACACATCATTCCTCTCACCTCCCCCTCCTCCCTCCTCCCTCCTCCCCTCCCCCAACTCCCAAATCCCAAATCGAAGTAAGAGAAGGGAAAGGGACCATCACTCCAAGAGGACCAGTCTATCGTCCCTGTGGCGTAATCATGAGGCAAAGGTCTTGCCCAGTGAAGGCAAAGGTCTTGCCCAGTGAAGGCAAAGGTCTTGCCCAGTGAAGGCAAAGGTCTTGCCCAGTGAAGGCAAAGGTCTTGCCCAGTGAAGGCAAAGGTCTTGCCCAGTGAAGGCAAAGGTCTTGCCCAGTGAAGGCAAAGGTCTTGCCCAGTGAAGGCAAAGGTCTTGCCCAGTGAAGGCAAAGGTCTTGCCCAGTGAAGGCAAAGGTCTTGCCCAGTGAAGGCAAAGGTCTTGCCCAGTGAAGGCAAAGGTCTTGCCCAGTGAAGGCAAAGGTCTTGCCCAGTGAAGGCAAAGGTCTTGNGGTCGTTGTTTTTTTTTTTTTTAAACAAACCAGTTATCCTCCTTTACCTCACAAAGGGCCCTAACTTAATATAAGCATTTAGATATATACATTGTTTTTCGTAGTTTTATATTTCTTAATTACTCACTACTAGACTTGAGTAAATGAATTTGATAAAATAATGTAACACATCATTCCTCTCACCTCCCCCTCCTCCCTCCTCCCTCCTCCCCTCCCCCAACTCCCAAATCCCAAATCGAAGTAAGAGAAGGGAAAGGGACCATCACTCCAAGAGGACCAGTCTATCCTCCCTGTGGCGTAATCATGAGGCAAAGGTCTTGCCCAGTGAAGGCAAAGGTCTTGCCCAGTGAAGGCAAAGGCAAAGCATAACCGGATGAGAACCTACCGACCTCTTGATGATCCCACCGGACCGGAACAGGAAATCTAGCTGACCCGCGTCGAAAATAGAAAAAGAGGGACCGACCGAAACCACAGGCGATGAGATCGTGCTATTCCTCTCCACCATTCTCCGGACAGAGCAAGGGCTCTTAAGACAAAGTTTTAAACAAACAACATCCTACTCATTCCACCCAGCACAGAAGTTACATTTGCGAACTTTCCATCTGTGACACTAATTTTATCACGTATGTTCATCAATTTCGTTCTTAATTGCCGAAACCATTCCTCCTATGTCTCCACTTTGATTTCCTTACAAGTCTTATACCTGAAGCAGAGAACTCTGTAGTGCTCGTTTGTTCCAGTTCCAAAAATCATTCGCAGCCACTCATCTGTCAAGTCATTTGCCCTTTTTGTACATGTCCGACCTAAAATCTTTCTTCTTCTCCTCTCATTGTCAGGATGGTGATAGAAAATAAAGTCAGACGTTTTGATATCAAATATGGTTGTACTCATATCCAACACAAAACTTTTGAAAAGTGTAAAATTAGTTGTTTTGTTTTTTGTTGTTTTTTTTCTAAAAACATCGTCATTATGTGTCTAAACACTTTTTCAAGACCGACAACTCAAAAAAAAAACAACATACAATGAAATGCAAGTGAATAGAATTCCAAGGGCTAATAGAAATAGAAGCAAAAAAAAAACAAACTAGAAGCATAGTGAAAGAGCGTGAAAATGGGAAAAATTCAAGTTTATGCATCCTTTTGATTTTCAGGCTTTTAGATATCATCGATTTCTCTGTTTGTTACCACCAATTTTTCCTTGACATGCTTTCATGCAGCTCGTCCCTTTCTGCTGGTTTTCTTTCTTAAATCGATATGGTGAAACCATTTAGAAGATAGAAATACCCAGAACACAGACATAAGACAAA
Source organism: Ellobium chinense (assembly GCA_033807755.1). NCBI lineage: Eukaryota > Metazoa > Mollusca > Gastropoda > Ellobiida > Ellobiidae > Ellobium > Ellobium chinense. The sequence goes on along the minus strand of JAWQUT010000047.1, from coordinate 1,138,485 downwards.
CACGTAGAACCAAGTTTTGGGGGACTTTAAAAATAGTTGTGCTCACATTGTTAGAAAACTTTCAAACATATTTAACTTGTCAACAAACAAAATTGATATATTGTGCATCTCGATATAAAAGGGTCACAGCCGTCTTTGAGAACATAAACTGACCTATGACCTGTTCAGAACGAGGCTATACGTTACCTCAGCAGGAACGAATCCATTGATCTGTTCAGAACTAGGCTCACTCTCGTCATTGCATGAACTCACCCATGACCTGAAATTAAGTGCTTTGCCAACCTCAAACATCTACCAACACACTTCAGAGAAACCGTGGTCAAGTTCAAACAAAGGGGTCCATTAGGCAGTGGCCGTTTTAGTTTGGCATGTGTAATGTTATCTGCTCCGGTCAGTAGAAGAGCTGAACATTTCAAATCAGGACGGTGAGAAGTTCGTTGGATACACTCATGCGACTTTCTGAGGTGATGTGATATTGAATCCTGATGGTATTTTAATATTTTTTTTCTCAAAAGACTTTAACATAGTCTCTGTGTTATAGTATAAAACGGTCTTAATATAATGTGGAATACAGTGTGATACATCATCAAGGAAGATGATGTAATCCCTTCAGTTGTGAGTAGTACGCTCTTAATAGCCCATTGCCTCTAGGACAAAAGCGCATGCCTTTCTCAGTTGTGTTGTTATTGTGTATAGTGTGCGTGTTGTCGGTGGTTGGGGGATGTGGCAGGAGTTGACGTCCCAGTACTATCAGACATGGACAGTGGAGCAGTAGGTGTTCAACTGACTCCATGTGATAGTTACATTGCCGATAGTTTGATTCGTTCATTGGGTTGGTTCTATTCAGGTGTGTATTGACTGGTGCATGTCCTGTCCTCTGATCTGACCTTTTCATTTGAGCAAGGATGTTATAAGCATACATTACAATCAGCAACTTATGGCGAAATGAAATTTTAAAAACATAATGCAGGCAGTTACTACGGATCCGTTGTAGTCACCGGAGAAATTCACAAAGAGGTGCACGGTGATGTCTGAAGTGAAAAAAAAATAGATAAAGACCTAAATGACAAACATGTCATCCACGAACTTGTTTTGTCTGATTCTGTGTTCTTAAGTAGACCAATTAATGTTTTAGGGATTTTCCATAGTTATTCTTGCACAGTTTAACCCAGTGATCAAGCATACGACCGTAGGAATATTTAAAGAATATTGAGCGTGGCAGACTCCAAGTCCTAACATAAAATATGTTTCTTTTATGTCAGATGACCTTTTGAGTGTCAGTATGGGACAAATCAGTATTGTGTTCCTGGTGATTTTGGTCGGACAAGCTCTGCGTTCTCATGGTATGTATGTCACGGGAGAGGCGGTTCAAAAGTATGGATCTCATGGAAAATGTCAATAGGAAAAGAGAGAGTTTAATACTTTTTGCATAATGTTTGTTATGTTTTTTTATTGCCAGTGTACCACAGTTGTAGTCTGGGCTTATCCCAATAAACATGTTAAATTTATGAAAGTTAATAACATAAAGCTAAAGAAAAAAAAGTCTATTGGGTTAATTCAACTCTAAGGATGTAACTTAAATGAGAATAAACTTATGACGCAGCTCACTGTATTAAGTCCTTACCCATGGTTAAGATTTTAGATCTTAAGATGTAAGGAAATTTGAATGGAACAGTCAGGCTGTGCTTTCCATGTTTTAAGAACTGAACTTCATGACCTAATAATCAGACCTTAAATAATCAGTGCATGACTGCACCTTCGAAATTTGAGACTTCAGTTTACGCTGTTGATCCCCGTCACCCTTTAAATTCTTCCTGATCTTGTCTAAGTAGTGTTTGCGGAAACTAATATAACACTTTTTCCTAAAAAGGGAAGCAGTTACATTACAGTTTCAACAACAACAACAACAACAACAACAACAACAACAACAACAACAACAACAATAACAACAACAACAACAGCAGCAGCAAGAACAACAACTACAGCGACAACAACAACAAGAACAAAACAATAAACAATTAATAAATGAATCCTGCTACTTTCAAACTACCGTCCATCATTAGCACCTACTATATTATCGACACTGTTTTGACCACTGTTAATTTCCCCTACCCTTATGTGTCATATTTTTCAAGCCATCAGAACAGGTTATCACCAATATGATGTGGATGGATCCTGCTATTTGGTGTCCTGGGACAAAGCCATTTACAGCGACGCACTCGCGACATGCGAAGACTCAGGACTCTCGTAAGTTAATGAGCTAGCATTAAAACGAAATCTGGGCAGCAGCCTGCGAGAAAGGGGCGGCCCTTTCATTCTGTGGACAGTCCTAAATAAAGGAATATCAATTCTGCAGGCAAGCGGAGATGGCTTTGGCTAATGCGGAAGTACAAGAAAATAATGCACTGACTTGTGAGTGGAAATGCCAATATTATATCTTTGCCTCATTCATTAGCGTCGTATTTGATTTTTGCCATCCACCCCTCCAGTACAAGACCGTTGATGAAAACTTGCACTAGTAAACTTGAAACCGCAGATGGCTGCCGCCATATTGCCGAACTCTCATATCCGGTCCTTGCAAAAGACGTCACATTTCTAACAGATTTCTTGTAAGTGAGTACACTTTCTCGCCGTAACTTGCGCGCTACAACCAGGGGAGAATTTACCCCAAAAGATTTCCTTTGTTCAGAAATTTAAAATCTTGGAGAGCAATTTATAGGACCTGAAATTTGCATGAACATCTTCGGAGAGTCACCAGTTTGTCAGGGCTGCTTTTGTTTGGTCTCTGCAATTTGACATGATGGGAAGCCACACCCCTTCCTTAGCAAAGGAAGTATCCATCATAGGCTAGTCAAGATGGCTGTGATTGATGCGGAAGAAACAGGAAGCAATGAACTGACTGAGGAGTAGTTTTGGCTATTTTTAGGTCTTTGCCAGTCTTACCACATTCTCCTCCGACGCATGGCCGTTGATAAGATGTTCCACTGAAAACCTGAAACAGTAGATGGTTGCCGTCATGTTTTCCGAGCTTTTTCTTCTGGTATTGACAAAAACCGACACATTCCTAACAAATCTCTCGTAGGTGTGCAAATCTCCTCATCGTAATTGGTGCGCACCAACCAAAAACGCGCCCTTTGCTAAAGACCGCCCACAGAATACAAGGACGGCCCCTTTTGCGACACCGCAAGGGCCAACCAATCGTAGCCCAGGCGATGAAATTTGCATGAACGCTTTGAGAGCGTCACCAGTTTGTTAAATGAATGAGTGAATAAATAAATAAGTGACTCTTAAATATGTGCTCTAGTTCAATTTCTATGCTATTACATCTTCTGTCTATTGGTCCATGCCAGGTTGTTAACCTTCAAGAGCGATGAAGATGCCTTAGCAAAGACCAACGACTTTGTGATTTCCGACCCATCTTATAACAGCGCCCGGTTCTGGGTAAAAACTCTACAGCCAAGTCAGATAAATTTAGGTAAGTTATGATCCCCTGTGTGACGCAAACATCGCCGTAAATTTACACAAGCACCATTACTCCACTAATTGCTATGATCGATTAAAATAGAACTAACACATTCATAGACAGAGCTGGTGAGTATCAGTTATGTAGAAGACGCTATCTAGGAAAACCATATTTAGGTGTAAATGGTCGGGCGTGCCAAGTCTATGGAATAGAGCACCGCTGCCTAACGCTGTTAGTATTAATAAACTGAGGTGTCCCGGCCGTACTGGGAAAGGGGAGAGGGGAGGGGGTGATCCACCATATGCTGAACAGTTTTTTAGTGTGTAAGTGTCTCTCCATGTTGCAGGAGCCATATTGTAAAAGTCTCTTTGAGCCATTTTATAAAAAAAAAACAAAAAAACTTTCTCCTCGAGCCACAGGAAAGTTCCGAGATAGCCAAGGCTAGTCTGCAGGTCTGGTGCCATCACTGCGCTCATATTATATACTGTTTTCAGTGGGGGTTCTATATGTAGAACGTTTTTTAACAATTTAAAATTAGATGAAAAACGCTTAAAAATTTGACCTTCTTTTGCAAATCACAGGCCCGCACAAATGAAATTCACTGAAACCATTGGGAAACACAGACTGCAACAATTATTTTTTGTTACAAATTCAAGGCTAAATTTCATCATTTCTGCGGTGTGGTTTCATGTTATATGATTATTTCTACACAAAATCTAGACATGTCCTTTGAACATATTTTATACTCGCCTACTATAGACTCTGATAGTCCAATTTTTTTTTTACCAATTAGACTCCTGCAACCTCCATCCCTCCTTGTCCTAGCATAAAAAATGTAGTTTCTGCTTATGAATATGTGCGTGTATGCAAATTTTTGTGACGCCATCCGCTAACGATTTTTTTTCCTCCCGATTTTGAACCGGTATTACTAATGGCTGGTGAAGGACTAGGGTTTTTTTTTGGTATATAAACTGTTACTTTTTTTAATCCAATGATTCCAAATGGCAAAAAATCGAATCCTGTAATGATGATCAGAGCTTCATCTCTCCCACAACTTCTTAACTTTCAAAAGTACTTAAGACTGGAGCACTCCTTAAATTCTCTCCTCTTTGTACAAAATCCTGTTTTCACAATTTACTATGTGCTGCCATTAATCTCGTTGCTTCCTTTATCACTTGAGATCACCAATGGCCGATTGGATATCCGGTGAACATCTGGGATCCTAACACAGACCCTACTGGATTATGTGCCTTGCTCACACAGCCACAGGTGGATGATATGGACTACGTGCTGCTTCGCAATGCCAGCATGGCCGCCGTGAGCTGTGGAGATCGGTATCACTTCATTTGTGAAGGGAACACTACATGTAAAGGTAGGTGTTGGTCTGTCAGATGTTGCTTTCACAGGCCAACACTGTTGCATCATTGCCTATTTTATATGTTAAACAGACAGACAGACAGACAGACAGACATAGATAGATAGATAGATAGATAGATAGATAGATAGATAGATAGATAGATAGATAGATAGATAGATAGATAGAT
>JAWQUT010000047.1:1038706-1063111 GCA_033807755.1 Ellobium chinense | reverse complement strand
CACACACACACACACACACACACACACACACACACACACACACACACACACACACACACACACACACATATATATATATATATATGCAAATAGACATGGATATAGATATAGATGTGTATTATCATGAGAACGATAGAAGGAGTTTGGTGATATGTTTAAAACTGCGATAACTATTACTGTGGAATAACACAAACAAAATACATGTTGAGCATGTTCACAGCAACTCTCAAATGCATCGCTTTTTGACTATATGTCCTACAATTAGTATCACTAGTATTGTTGATAAGTCTTCCTTTCTCTCCGGTCCAACAAACTAGCGAAATGCGAAACTATTGTGGTGAATTATGCCAGCGTGACCCGTGAGCAATATGGCGGACAGGAAGTTACCACCGTGACCTGTGACCCCGGCTACCGACTGTCGACATCTGGCACATCAGAGTCTGGCAACTCTCAGACTTTCACATGCTATAGCAGCGTTGGACAGTGGACTCCTCCAGCTGTCGTGGAGTGTGTGGTTGGTAAGCAAAACTTCAGATTGTTGAACTCCATGAAAAGTCTTTTAAAAAAACGCTCTCTGTGGTTTCAAATCCAACCTTTAGTTGCAGGGACACTATTTGTATTGTTTTTTTTTATATTCCATGATGGAAGCCAGTTCCGTTGTTTTAGTCTTAAAACTCTGGCAAGAGATGTCCTTTGGCATCAGCTGACCACTTGGCGAGAGAAGTTCTTTTGGATGAATCTGACCACCTGGTGAGAAGAATTACTTCCCTTACCACAGACTAAAACGATCTCAGGCATTTCATATTCTCAGTTCACTTCATGATTACTTATACACACTACATTCCATTCGTTTCTTTCTTATAGTTGCTTATGCTTCATCTCACGGCCTAGTATTCCTTAACGAAACTTTTTTATTTAGCACAATGCCAATGTATTTAGCTAATCTACAAGTCCATACTTTTACATGTATACAGTTCTTTATTCTTACATACTGTGTCTTCCATAAATGAAAATTAATGATACTTGTATCATTTCAGAGACATGTGGAACAGCCAGCGTGGGGAATGCTGGGGTCCAAACGACAGACATATTTTTAGGGACGCAGCGAATGGTGATCTCATGTTTGACTGGCTATCATTTCGGTGACGGGTCTGTGAACAAGACATTTCTCTGCGACCATGGGACATGGAGCCCTGGCATTGAGGATTGTAATGGTATGTTTCCAAGGCCTGTTGTTGTTGTTGTTGTTGTTATTGTTATTGTTGTAGTAGTTGTTGCTGCTGCTGCTGCTGATGATGATGATGATGATGTTCTTTGTTGTTGTTGTTGTTTTTTTTTATTGTTGTAGTAGTTGTTGATGATGATGATGATGTTGTTGTTCTTTGTTGTTGTTCTTTGTTGTTGTTGTTGTTGTTGTTGCTGTCGTTGCTGCTGCTGCTGTTGTGGTTGCTTTAGCTATCGTTTACATCAACATATTGACTGAAACAAATCTGGACTCTAGAGGCTGCAGCTGATGGTGAGAATGCACTGTGCACATCGGTGATTAGATCAATTTCAACACAGATGTTATGACAGTTGGGACAGGGATTTGGGGGGAGGGGGGGGAGCGGGGTATGGGTATGTTGTGTGGATGCAGGTGGAGGGAATATCCACAACATGACCCCACAAGAGATTAGAAACACATATAAGTGACGAACCTACGGACATCGGATATCTGAAACTGGAGGTAGAACTGCCACGCCAGCAGATAACGGTAGGGATAAAGTGTCACGCCTACTTAATTTCCCTCCTCCTCCTGCCCCTCCCTTAAAAAAATACACGCCAAAATTACTATCATGGTATGTGTAACTAATATGGTCCTTGTATGGATGCCCTTCAGGAGGACAATTTGAGATAGGTTTCTGGTTCTTTATTCTTCGGGTGGCAGCTTGGCCGTGGTGCTTTGTGAGCAGTTCTCATAAACTGAGGATTATCAAGTCTGGGTTTGTGGGTTTTACTTCTGGGCCGGAGTGTTTGGGTTGTGGTGTCCCTGGGAAAGACAATGTACTTCCAAATCCCCCGTAGCCTCGTTTGTGAATGAGTAACTGGCTTTAGAGTAGGAAGACCAGGGCACTGCACTGCGACAACTAGCAATGACGTCTTTATGGATTTCATTTGTAATATTGTGTATTTCTGTACTGTGCATTCTGCTATGACTATTTGAGTTATGAATGAGATGTATTGCGTTGGATGGCATCGCAAAACAACACCCTCCCAAAAATTTTCTTCGCCATTTTCATCACTGGTTTCACATTCCATCTACAGAGATCTGCAACAGCGAGGAACTGAATCACCTCGGTAATGCCACGGTTACTCCGGTGACCGGCCGTGGGCAACCTCTGTACCAGGTATGTATGTGAGTCAATAGAGAGGTTCTGTTTTCAACTTCGAATCTTTTATGGACTGTCAGGGCAAACGCTGAGGTAGACATGCACATAATGTCATTTTCTGGTTTGACATTCATATTGTTCGTTATAAAATGGGTATGAAATTAACATCTGATTCTAATTGGTAATGTGCAATATGATCGTAATATCAAGAAATATCATATATTTATTATGTCGCGACCCACCTTTGCTTTAACGGTCTGTAACAGATCAGAACTTGACAACAAAATCTCACTGCTGTGCTGGATGTAGTCGTATGATTACGGGGCAATGATCATCTAGGAGGGACGGGGCATAATGTAGCTACTTCAATCATTGCCATTTGCGTAGGGTACTGACCATCCTTTCTCCAGTTCATCTGTAAGGGCATGTCACACACATAGCTGACTTTACCTAAGTAAATAACCCTGCTTGCTTGCAGTGTTACTTAAGAATACCGGCCATCTTTTTACAATCCACAGCTTATCTCTTTGATTGAGGATGAAGACATCAGATGTTTGGTGAATTAACTGACCTGCTAATTTAATAAACCTGTATGTGCGTATAATCCGCGTCATTGCACATTCGTTCGCATCTTTCTTTCGAGAAAGTTCAGTGTCTTGGGACTTTGCTCAGAGTCGATAATAACCTTTTTCATAGTGGTAAATAGGCCTATATATATGAATATATATTTATTTATTTTTTTTTTTTAACCGAGATGTGGTCCAAATTTTTGGGACTTTCTTCCATACTCTTACATAGGGGTCATAAGGGCTTGGCCGAAATGTGAGTATTATATATATATATATAGTACAATAGATGTCAAATATAAAATGGTGTCACCCCATTTGGCTGGCTTCTCCATCATCTGCGATACAGTTAGTTCCATAATGTGAAGCAGAGTCCACCTGTTCTGGTGGCGCTTGGTGACATGACAAATAATATATTTTACAATAGTGTCATCAATTTTTATTTAGCTTGCTATATTAAGTCCTATCCACTCACACTAACCGCCTCATTGTCATATCTTTTATGTTTCATCCAATCAGATTGAGTGCCTTCCTGGTTATCAGTTTGCAGATGGTTCCACCACGTCAACTTCGGGGTGCACTGCAAGTGGATACTGGCAGGAAGAGCCCAGAAACTGTACAGGTAGGCCTGCTGTATCAGTGAGATGCTTCAGCTTTGTTGCTCAGCTACAGGGTTGGGCAGAACTGAGATCATGTGAACGCAGTTCGTGAAGTTAAATTCAATTCACTTGAACTTGATTTGAACTAAATGGCTATTTTAGACGAAACTGATCTGGATCTGAACTGCAGCTATTTTTGGGTGTTCCACCTGTACTTAAAGTTTAAAAGTCTAGCTAACTTTCACTTCAGTTCACATCTATCGCGAAAAATAGAACCGCATACCAACTTCTAAAACCATTGGCAGCTGATGTGATCTAAAACCTATTTCATTTTCATAGAATTGAGCTGAACTTGATCTAAGGGCTATTTCCAGTCAGTGAACTGAACGATCTGAACTGAGAGTTTTGGTGAACTTGCCCATTCCTGCTCAGCGGGTCTGATTCGAAACTCCAGCTCGGTTATCTCGAGAACAATGGTATCGGAGGGCCGATACTTGATACTCACGAAGCTCAGCCTACAAGTTCTTAGGATCAAATCTGTGTTGATTCTAATATTCAGTAAAATAGGCATTTCGTTTCCTTTCAGTACTTTTGATGCTGCTGCAATGACAGATACAAGATCTAACCTTTATTCAATGCATGATATATAATTAGAGGTTCAGCCCGAGAGGGGCTTTTACTAGTGATTTCGTTTCCATTTTTCTCCCGCCCGACCATTTCTGAGCGAAAAAAAAAACAACAACAACGCTTGAATCTCTGGATATTTTCTGCATACGGCGCCATTAGTTGTGCTATTTGATGTCATAATGCGAGTAAAGCTATCAGATGGATAGTGTGTACATATGCACAAATGGTCTAAACCAATCATCTGCTAGTCTATCTCACTTTTTGACGTCATGCAGCATGCGTAATGGCACCGCCTGCAGGGTGAAAATCCCGACATTCCAGCGGTGTTTTCTGAGAAACTGTCGGGCGAAATGAAAAATATAGGTGCCTTAAATTTCATGAAAATTAAAGTGGACTTACCAGAGTGGGAAACAAATAACTACCCCTGTCCCTTTAATTCTTAGCTCTGCTCTGTGAGGATTTGAGACAGTTCACCAACGCTGAGAGGAACACAACAAGGAGAGAGTACAAGACAGGCGTGCGTCTCACCTGCTCTCACCCTTACGTCATTATGCCCAACAAAACGAACTTCATGGAGGTCTCGTGTGATGAGACAGGGGCATGGAGCCCCATGCCAGAGTATTGCTCACGTGAGTTTTATGAGGAATGGTGGTTGATTGGTTGGTTTGTTTGATCGTGTGGTTGGTTGGTTGGTTGGTTGGTTGGTTGTTGGTTGGTTGGTTGGTTGGTTGGTTAGGGTGACTTGTCTCTCTTACAGGCTATCGTCATTTGGTCCAACTATCGTCAACATTCGGTCGGTGCGAAATCCTGTATTAAGCACACTGGTCAGTTGTTCGCGACGGTTTGGTTTATCGATTGGTCAAACAATCACTATCAGTTATTAGATTCAGACCATTCGGGGTGGACCATCAACCGGCCAGTCGTTCAATACATCTTTTATTCAGTGCGATTCCAGATCTATAAATATTACATACATTATGTGCAAGTCAGAATCAACATTGCGCTTGTCAAGCGCAATGCATAGTACAGATCTACGCACCGTCTTTCATCAGTGATAAAACATGCCCGTGTAAAAACTAGGTCGCATTGTTTCGCAAAACGTGACCTGGACGCTCTGAAAAAGTGCCATGTCACCGATTCTGTGGCCGTATGCATAATCCATACGTTAGTTAACGTAGCGCGGTAACCTCAGTAAACACTACTTATGTGTTGGGAGTGTCCTGTGGTTACCGCAGTGCGATAAGTAACGTAAGGACTGGAGTCCTTATGGCCACTGGAGTCTCTCAAGCTTCTCGATCTCTTTTGCTGGTGCATGTAATATTGAGGACAATTCCAACAGCAAGCAGCAGAACTGGATTATTCCAACAGCAGTCAACGGAACTATCTACGCAGAAAGGAAACTTCTATAGCTGTGGTCAGAGTAAGGTAAAACAACGTCTGTACAGTATCTGTGTCAAATGAGAGTTTACGCATTAACGATGGGATTTCTTACCATCGTAAGAGTTACATTAGTGCATTGGTGTGAATAGTGAATGCACCATTAATAGCGTTCAACAAGCAGAATTAATGTACTTCTTACGATGTGAAGAGTTCTCAATCGTTAGCTCTCAGTCGTCTTCTTCGTCATCATTGTCATGAACATTTCTCATCGTGTGTTAGCAATAGCTTTGCAAGTGCATCATGTCACCATCTGCATCAATACCATCTTCCTCTTCTTTCTCATAAACTATGAGTACCGAGTGAGCCAAGGCAAACCATTTACTTCATTCAAAGTCCTGTGACTTCAAGATTTAACAAGAAACTGAGATGATTTTTTTTTCTTAAAATGTAAATAAAAATTTGAGATAGTTTATAATTATTACAGGTTTCATTGATCAAGGTGTTGTACTTTGATCACCGAATTTGTCTTTTCATGAAGTGCCGGGGCCAGTGTATAAGATAGAAGCCAGGCATGCTCTTTCAGCTGTGATATTGCGTGTAGATATTTGAATATTGAAGCATAAGCGAACAATATCCATATTCAAATTTATACAGAATTTCATTGCTTACGGTTAAATGTCTTGAAGCTACTACCCTTTAAAATTCATTAGTTTTTGTTTTTTTTCTATTGGCTCTCCCCATATATCCATGGAGTTAAAAGTCCTTCCAAACCCACATCATCACTGATAAATTGAAACTATACCATTAAGTGCAGGCTCCATAAATGCACAAGGATAATCAATTACAAGTTCTACCTACTGAACTTTATAAAACAAGCCACAATATACAGAAATTCGTCCTCTTCTTCGTCATCATCACCACCACCCTTAACATCATCATATACATTAGTTCCCCTTAACTGTCAGAAGACACAGCGACTTAGTTAACAGAGGCAGTGGCAGGAGGCCAAAAAAAAAAAAAACCAAGTAACGACAAAACAAGATTTAAAAAATGGAACTGGATTAATATTTTTCATGTCATGTGTTTCTATTTTGAAAAGCAAGAAACTAAAGAAAAGTAAAACAACATCAGAGAGACATCCACCACCACAACAGCAGCACTCATCAACAGTGGTGAGTACGTCATCATCTACTGCCGCTGCAGCATCAACAACAGATAAGAAACAACATGGACATCAATGCGACGGATGATTATTTTTAGCGGGAATCTTTAGCCCGTCTTTGGTTCTCTTCTTTTGTTCTTATTTAGATCTAGTTACGCGTAGCACAAAATATCCACCATCTTAACCCCTTCGATACGGCATATTTTTCTCAAGTGTTGGGGTTACCATATTACCATGAGCTCATCTGCCTGCGCGCAGGTGTTAAAGAAAAGTTTTACGCGCCTCAGCACAAGTACAGCTACTGCTATACTGCGCCCCTATTATTATATGTAGGAATGGTTCATTACACAGGAATTAAGACAGGAAAAAGGAAAAAGCCGTAGGCCGGAAGCGAAACTGGAATGTTACTGCTGGGTTGTACTTGTACATCCAAGCGCTATTTGGACCTAAGGGTTAGGACGTAATGGCACGTCATAGTAGCGAAGGGATTAACTCAGGCATGCCACAGGTCCTTTGGTTTCACTGTTTACACTACAGCCAAGGTGGCTCATTCAACCACAGTACTTTTGTTGGTAACTAACAGTACTGGTTATTCTTTATATATGACATCCCGTTAACTTACACAGTTCAGCCTAACCACGTTTTCGGAATTTAAAAAAGAAAAAAATCGCAGGAAAAAGAATCTCAAGGCAAGTTGGTTCTATGAGGCCAGATATTTAATATATTTGGCATCAATAGCATGTAGGTTATTGCTCTGGACATTGCTTTTATATCAGTAATGTAGAGGGCAATTGCTCTTCACGCAGTTGTTGTTTTTTAAATACCTCAAGCTATCATAGCTTTTAAAAAAGAAGAAGAAGAATATCTAATATTAACATCGTTTCTTGATAAAATAATTTCGTTATCACAACATGCTGCCATGTCATTAAAGCGAACATGTTTGTGCTATTACTGAGTATCAGGAAAACATTTTGTATGTATTTCTTACAGTGGCTGCAAGAGGATTCGTCACATCCTTCACTGAGAGTTTGAAAGTTTCATTACTTCTTCCGATGTCAGCAAATCCTGTGTTTCTGTCTCTATTCCATCATTTATAATTTTACAGTCTTTTCTCGTACTTAAACTATCTTATTTCTTTTATTGGTAACTTTTGATTTCCCCGTTATTTACTGTAGCCCTGATGTACAGGTGCATAAACGCCTGCATTCAGTCATTTTTATTTTGTCTTTCTTTTTCTGTTTCTCTCTTTTCTCTCTCTTTCTCTCTCTCTCTCTCTCTCTCTCTCTCTCTCTCTCTCTCTCTCTCTCTCTCTCTCTCTTTCTCATGCTCTCATATTTCTTTACTTAAGCGCTCATTCATCTTTACTTTCTCTCTCTCTCTTTCACTCTTTCACACACTGTCTCTGTCTCTCTCTCTTTCTCTCTCTCTCTCTCTCTCTCTCTCTCTCGCCTTCTTAGTCCATCTTCTTTCTCTTTCTCTGTTACACACACTCACTTACACATTCATTTACTTCTTTCTCTCTCTTGCCCCTTTTATGTCTTTCTTTCTCTTTCTCTCTCTCTCTCTCTCTCTCTTTCTTTTACTCTCTCTCTCTCTCTTTCTCTCCTAGTCTATAATACCTAATTATTTGGCCACAATCAAACTACCAACTGGAAGTAAATCTAATCCCCTTGTCGTAAGCGCTGCTCTCGTACTCGTTATTCTACCGCCCTCTGGCTCCGCCCCCGTCTGACCTAGTCTCGACATCAGCCAATTAAACTGTCCCAATTCTGGACGGGCGGGTGGCAGCCGAGCTTCAGCGAACAAGGGGATTGGTTGGGATCTGACAGGGGCTGTTCTTCGTCTCTGAGGTTCTCTGAAATGACCCCGAAGTTGATCAAGGGTGTGGTCGCTGTTGCGACCGAGATTTGCAGGTTCCCAGTAGTAAAAGCATTGGAACCGACATCGCCTTGGTCTTCTGTACACCTCTGGTGGCAACGCCGATGACGACGAAGAGGTTTGAGATAATGACGAGGACGATGATGTCTGCGAAGAGGATGAGGATGGTGCTTGAGCACCAGTCAAATCCTGTAATAAATTTGTCGAAGGGGGATGATAAGGAATAATAATACCTCTTGGAATCGCTAGGTCGTGAGTTGGAACATCTCGCACATTAGTCCTTGGATCTGGATAACTAGAAATATCATGACGTGTTCCCCTAATGTAACTAATATTGTTGTTGGTACCCATACGCCTGTTATTGCTGTTGAAGCTGCTGTTGTTTCTGCTGATGTCTGTGCTGCTGTTACCGTTTCTGGTTTTATCAGCGTTGCCGTGTGCTACCTGCTGCTGCATCATATATTCAATCACGGAGTCTCCGCTTCGCCCAGCCTGCATGCTTTGATAATCTGAATTGACATGAACGCTTGGTGATGTTTCGGAATGGGGTAATGAGTTTCCTTCTGTAACGCTATGGATTCCAGAACTGCTACTCAACCGATTCAGAACCTGGTCATTGCCGAATGGTGAAGCAATAGGATGTGATGGATCATTCTTGTTCACATTCGGAAACGGGGGATGCGCTAACGGAGAATCTGGTGAATGTATGAACTCAGCTCTGGGATTAACAACTGATACTGTCCCCTGTTGGGATGTAGGCGAATTCTGAACGCTGTTATCATGGTGGATATCGTTTCCCAACATATGTCCGCCATGAGTTGTATCAAAATCATGAACGTTGTTAGAAGCGTGTGGAATAATATCTAAACTGTTGGCATTCGCCTGATTGATATTGTGAGGGTCTGAAGCAACTGGTGAGGCCAAATTGTTGATATCATTTAAATGTGGAAGTTTAGGAGCGTTTATGACTGTAGTAGGATGCCCAGTCTCGAAAATGGCATCAGTTGGGAGTTTTTGCTGCTGAGATCCTGATGGTGGCATTGTGGGCGCCGAAGTGGAGGAGGATGTAGTTTCTGTAGACTGTTCCAAACTTATTAATGAAATTGTGTGCTGAGACCCAGTCGTAAGTGTTGAGGAATCCATCGTTGTTCGCATTGTTGATGGTGTTGTGGAAATTGACTGAAGCTGGAGAACTGGGGATGCCAATAGTCTGTCAGGATGCGCCAAAGTGGATGGAGTACTTTCCTGAGAAGACTGTACAGTGGCCAAGTTATCGTTGTGATCGGTCGCAGTTCCTTTAGATGGAGATGCCACTTTGTCTTTTCCAGATTTTTCTGAGCTTGCAGACTCTAGGGATTTATCAACCGAGGAACTATTCGGCAATTCACTTCCATTAGAGACTGAGTCCACACCGGATGAGACAAGATCAGATTTGGACTCTTTTGTAACATCATGAACTTGTCCATTTGCTCCCAACGGTGAGGTAGACTTTGGAACATTGGAGTGATTGTCCAATAGCGGATTTGTTTTACTTTTGCTTCCATCTGAGACTTTACTCAGAGGATCTAAAGAGGCTTGCAAGTGTATGGACGGCTCCAAAGGCCGTTCTATCTTGTTGGTCTCTGAATGAAATGTCTCCCAAACTTCATCATGGGGTGTACTCGGGGTGTTGGAGACATTCTGGATGGCCGTGGATGCCGAGTCCATTTGTGTGTCATACAGATCGGATGCAATGTAGCCCGAGGACGGTGCTGTTGTGGCGCTGGTGGTAATGCTTTCATTGTTGCTGCTGCTGCTGCTGCTGATGTTGTTATGCTGAGTGTCTGTCATGGTGTCGTTACTGTGGTCCCTAAAATCGTTGTTGTGCGTAATGCCTTTGCTTCCTATGAATGTGCCAGAAATAAAAAAAAAAGGTAAGTCTTTATTTGTCCCTTAACAAGAAGTGCGTGTTGATAGTTTAGCTTCTTTTGCCGTATTCAAATTGGCTAATGCAGGAAACAGCAATTGTATAATACGTTGCAATATAATTTCCAAAGACCCACCAAAGTATGCAGCTATCTGTCGTTACAGATCTTTAGGTGCCCATACATTAAATACTCGGATGAACGCATTTTCCAGACTATTGGGGAAAACCCTGTACATGGCTTGTGAGAAAGAAAGAAATTAATAAAATACCATGTAACTCTGGTAACAAGAGTACCTGCCTCTCAAAGAATTGCCCCCGAGCACAATTAAGAGAACTAGACTCTATAAATTACGTTATAGCACTTACCTTTTTCAGTAATAGAAAACGGATTTATGGCGTCGTTTGCTGAGTCGGTTGTAGTAGATCTTGTTGCTGCTGCTGGTAGAGGTGTTGTTGATGCTGCTGCAATACTGGTGGTTCTTGCACTTGTGGAATCTTGGATCCATTCGCTAATGTTTGTGGTTGTGGTATATGGTGCGGTTGAATCGTGGGGAGAATTTGGATGGTTTGCACTGGATAAAGCATTTGGTGGGTTTGGTTCAGCCATATACGGATATGAAGTGGTTTCGATGGTTGTTGGTACACTGGTTGTTGTGAAAGTTGCTGCTGCTGTGTTAGGTGTTGTTGAGGCTGGCGATAACTTGATGTTTGTACTTGATTCGATGTCTGGTAGGTTGGCCATATGTGTTGTTGTTGTTGTTGTTGTTGTTGTTGTTGTTGCTGCTTCTGTTGTTCTTGCTCTTTTTGTTGTTGTTGTTGTTGTTGTTGTTTGACTGTTGTGGTTGTTGGTATCTGGTTGGTTTGCTGAGGGCGATTTTGTTGCTTCTGCTGCTGCTGCTGCTGCTGTTGTTGTTGTTGCTGCAGCTGAATATGGTAAGGAAGCTGAAATAGTGTGGTCTGTGGTTGTACTCTCGGCTGGCTGGGGTATGGTTGATACATGTTGTGATAATGGTACGGGAGTTGCTGAGGTTGGAGCCAAGTTGACTGAGTCTGTTGTGGCTGTTGCTGCTGCTGCTGCTGCTGTTGTTGTTGTTGTTGTTGTTGCTGCTGTTGAAGCAGTGCCATGAGATGTTGTTGGTGCTGTAGTTGAAGCAACTGCTGAAGTGAAATCATGTGGTAGCGGAGTTGGATCCTGGACGTGGTGGGAGACTTCTATCTGAGGGGAGGCAATCCAAAAAATGACGGTGGCAAAGTGATTATGACCCATTAGTTAGGTGAGTAAGCAAAACAACTTGCGTCTTAGACAGAAGGTCAGTCGGCCTAATGGGCATGTGCGGAAACAGCAATCAGCTGTGTTTACATTGGAAAAACGGGTCAGACACAAAATATCGAAAGAATAAGACAGACAGCGAGTAATAAATGTTGGGTCAGCTGTGAATATAGTCTAAACCTCAGCAATTACCGACAAATGTGGGATTGTGGATCGGTTTGATTAACACAGTGACTGTGCAACAAGACTGCACGCTTAGAAATCGAATTTCCTGATAATTTAGAGATGTAGGCTAGACTAGTCAAGGCTACCGGTAACCTACACTCACACGGCCTCGCTCGAGATCATGTAAACACAGCTGATTGCTTTTTCCGCACATGCGCAATGGGCCGGCTGACCTTCTGTCTGCAGACGCAAGTCAGCAAAACATTTATTCATGCAATCTTGTACCACATGACAAAAAAAAAAAAAAACTTACGCAATATTAACACCTAATAACTTCAACAATTTATTGGTTATACAGATTGAGGACACATATTAGGCAATCGGATATTGTTTGTTGCCGCTGAAAATTTCAAAGAAATTAGATGCTATGATTATTTCACGGGTTAGAGAAGAAAATAAAAACAATGTCTAATGTGCGTCCAACACAATCCGCGGTATCCATTTTTACACATGTTTTTTTCAAGCGTTTTATACTTTTTGTTCTTTTTTGGATGTATAACATCCATGACATTGGAATTTACAACAGTTATAGATTATACATGTCTGTTAATACGTCCACAATGTCAATTTAGTTTCTTTGGAAGTCTTAAAGGCATTGGACTTTGGATTAAGCTTTTTTTTTATCAAGGTGGGGTTGTTGTTGTTGTTGTTTGGGATGGGCAAAACGGTCGTAATCTTCTTTACAGTTACATAGAATACGACCTTGTGTTTCACTAGAAAATGGTACATGGCGTCAGTTAGATGATATAATAATGTATGTCAGTAAGGTGCTTTCAGGACTGAAAGCCCATTTAAATTAGAGAGTAACAAATGCATGACATCAACAGTACTGATAATATGCAACGACAAAACATGACATCATTGCCATTTTATTATATGATAATTATATAATAATATGGTGTTTTGTTGTTGTTGGTTTTTTTTGTCGTTGCAGGGCACAAAAATGTCAATGTGCCAACGAATATCTTACCCGTCTGATCACTTCTGTGCCGCGACACGTATGACAGCAGTACACGAGCCGGACCCGAGGTGAATAGAACAGACAGTCCTCCCACACACACTCGGCTGTGGGATCGTCTCCTTGAGGGCACAGGTCTGCAATGATAGGGGATCTCGAATGTCAAGCTGAATACGGCTAAAGCTGCACCATACGCGCGTTATCATTTTTTTTAAAACCAGTTTCTTTACTTTCTCTCTCTCTCTCTCTCTCTCTCTCTCTCTCTCTCTCTCTCTCTCTCTCTCTTACTCTCCCCACCCTCTCTCTCTCTAATCTGCTTACGTAATTCTTGTTGTTTTTGTTGTTGTTGTCGTTGTTGTTGTTGAACAGCTCTCAGTCAGTCAAATAATGTTTAAACGGATAGCTTATATTCCTTAGCTATTTAAATCCAAAAGAAAACAGTTTATGACACATACCGTCCACTCGTGGAGCTTCAACGTCCTCAGCACACTTTCCTTTCTGACACCACTGGAACAAAAACAAGATCATTTTTGAAAAAAAAAAATTAAGCTTTTCACGTTATACTAAGGCCTTCAAAAAGGTTACAAAATGTGAATTTTGTTTCTTGATTCCAAATTTTGTCGAATATAATGTAATGCCAGTAAAAATGTAACTTTTGTGGGCAACCAGAATCAAGATGGTGATGGGTGCCGTTACCAAGCAGTCTTATTGACTACTGTTAACAAAAATAGAAAATTGCTTTTACTGGCTGGCAGAGTTCTGTTATCTCCGGGTTTATTTACAGATGAAAAAAAAAGAAGCAAAGCCTTTTCTTCAGTCTACATTTACTTAAACGAGAACCACATATGGTCAGAATATAGTGCTACAGAACCACATATGGTCAGAATATATAGTGCTACAGAACCACATATGGTCAGAATATAGTGCTATAGAACCACATATGGTCAGAATATAGTGCTACAGAATCACATAATATGACCATATTATGGTCAGAATACTGTGCTACAAGGAAAAAAATGGTCAGGATTCGAAGCAGGACTTCAGATTTTTATTTACCATTTCTTTATTATCTGGACAGGAAAAGAATGGATCGCGGTCAAATCTTATCAGGGCAATGAAAACGACATATAAAAGGGAAGGCATGATAGAAGCTCCCGGAAGTGTCAAAAGAATGGGAGGGGTAGAAGAAGAAAAACATTTCAATTAACCACCAGTAATAAAGTGTTAGGGTCAGTGGGTGGACCCTGATACAGATACGTGTACTGGGAACAGGCGAGCTGGGCAAGTTGGACTTGTCCCATTTTGCCCCATCTGAGACACGTGACAAGTGATGGGGAATCAAGCAGTACCTGAGCGGAGAATGAAGGAGATAAGCAAGAAAAATAAAGAGAGCCGGGGAATCAGTTTGACGAATGATATATCAACAGAGAACTAATACAGGGAACTGTTGAAATAGCGGGCTGTGCAAGTCCGCAAGTTTTTGTCTTCAAAGACGCCAGACTGTGAACACCCAACAAGTGACAGTTACCTTGCCGTCCCCGCATGACGTTTTCTCCATGGCAAATATGGCTTGATATTGGTTCATCTCGTGCGGTACTGCGCAGAACATCCTTCTACACATGCTCGGGTAGCCCTCGCCTATCTGTGGACTCTGTAGGGTGTGAAAAAAAAGTGTGTGTGTCAGAGGAGAACCTTACAGCATGACTGATTGCAGTCTATGGCTTATTGTAAAATTCGAGGTTACACCTCGAGTGAATGTGTTTTTGAAAATCTAAGACCAAACTGACATAAAACATTTAACCATGACCGTACAACTTCGTCCACAAGAAAATTCCTGGCTAATTTGCATTTGTCTTTATGGTCTGACCGAACGACTTAAGTAATGTGTTTTCGTAACAGTCTTGTTCACATTATAGTTTGATTGTATCTACTCGCTGTGTTAGCCAAAGAGAAAAGACCTACCCTTCCAAAGTAGGAATCACTCCCGAGTGCCAGTTTGCACTGCTGGTCGGCCGAGAAAATCTGACCAGGGTTGAGAGTAGTGGACAACATTGATGTCCTTCGAGCTGACTTCTGGGTGCACTTTTTGCTGAACACATACAAATGGGGGGAAAAAAAGACACAGCGCAATAGTAAAGCAACAAACAGACTATGTACATGTTTATGATTTATAGCCTATACCAGATCCAATTGCAATGCTCCCTAAGTAATCCTGGACACATGCACAATACATTCTATCCACAGGGCTCTTTGAAGTTGTTTATTACATTAATGTTTTGAATCAAATACTGCATTAAATCAGCTTAAGTCAACGACCCTTGTTTGTTTGTTTCTGATAATTTGTTCACTTGTTGCTGGAAATGAATGTATTGCACATCGGACATGTCCATGGACGCTCCGATCCCCATGTCAGTAGTTGCCTAAGGCCAGTATTACAAAGAGGAAGAAAGACATCAGGGAATTGCCATACTAGACAGTTAATCAACAATTAAAGCAAAATATTAAAGTGTCATAAAGAAAGGATAATCTATAAATCGCCTATGCAGTTCACAAGTCGCCGTAAAATACCTTACATACATAAAAAGGAGAAAGCCACCATTCCTGCACACAAATCGAAAGTCAATAGCCATGCTACTATTCATTCACGAGAAGGCCGCGAGTGGTGAAAAATGAACACAAATGTCGTGTCTCTTAACTAATGGCTAATGATTTAAGACTTGCAACCACTGACTTTATACCTTGTGCTAAGGCCTTACAAAAGTCCAATGATTAATTTCTTCTCATGACTTTTGGCTAGAAGCTTAAGGCTAATAACCATCTTTCTATAACACCGATCTTAAAAAAAATACGTCCTCATTTCGCCAGATGATATCTCATTGAGGATTGCTCTATTCCTTCCAACAAGTCTGCAGACTGAGACTAGAGTTAAGATCATTTGACGTTCATTGTAGTATGATGTAGTGAACCTGATAGGCTATACGTACTCAGAGAGGAACTGTTTGAATGCCCTGACAGAGCAGGGTGAAAACTGCCAGGGTCTGGATGCAAATTTCTCGTCACCTGGTGGTGACAGTTTACTGGACATGATGTAATGGTCTTCATCATAGCAATCTTGCTCTTCTCCATCGTGGATGGCACTCAAGCTGGAGAAAGATGATGATGGCACTGATGATGATGGTGATGATGATAATGCAAGTGATGGAACTATAGAATTATATCAATGACGTTAACGAGTAGACTATAATAAAAGCACGAATTAAAAGTATTCCAGGGATCCTCAATTTTCATAGCAACTTTCGTACATCTCTACTGGCTGTTGCCATTGAACGAAGATGGTAACTAATATGATGATTTTAGTCCGTGAGGGGAGGAAACAAGTTCAAAAGTTCAAAATCTCTATTAGGCATATTACGCCAAACACTTTGCTTCACACTTAAACAGTGATAATACGAGTATATAACAAGAATATGCGTAAATTTTAACATTTCCTATCACTGGTACACATCAAATCAAATTACTGTCTGTTAATTAGCGTAACGGCTCATCGAATTTCATTCATTTCTTTATAAAATCAAAGCAACACAGTCCTAAAGCTACGGTTTCTTCATATTCAATACTTTTACTATATAGATGTCATTTCCCATTTGCAAGAAAGAAGTTTTCGGAATGGCTCATTCCTGTTTCAGGACTAAGAATGTGTTCATATCAGACTACTTACCTATGTCCAAGCTCATGTGCTGCAGTTGCCCCAACACTTCCGGTATTGTCTTGTTCAATGATGGATATAGACGAGAGCGTGCACATGCCACACAGCTTTGCGAGACCTGCAAGGAATTGATCACAAGATTATCAAAATGTTTTAGTTCAGTGTAGCATGTCCTTAAATATTGATCGAAATGGTAGCTAGGATGGCATAGCGCTGTCCGCCTCTATGTCCCGTTTCATTAAATAGGACAAAGCGACCGCAGGCATTTGAGACAAGCGTCACATTCACGGTATAGCATAGAGTTGGTTAGCCTTTTCATCCCTATGCCATGCCAGAGACGAAATGAGGTACGGTATGATAGTGTCTTATAGACATTCTAAGTATAGCGGGCAAACGCCAGGATAATGCAGGAATATACTTACCAGACACGTTCGGGTTTCCATGAGTATAGATGTCATAACTGAAAAGAAAAAAAAAACACACAAAAGAAATAGAGTGTGTGTAGTCTGGGGAGGAGGTGTCAGGTAAAGTGGTAAATATTGAGCCAAATTCATATAATATGCTTTGCAACAATACGTATGCATGCAGAAAAATCCGCTACAGAGTTACCCTTCGATTCATTACAGTTGTGAAAGACAGTATACAAAAACTGTCCAGCGTGCGGCTGGGAAAACCTGCTAACGTTCTAGACATTGGCTAACAACTTCCTGGAAGAAAAGGACACATAATATGTGCAAACTTATACAAGCAAATATTTTTTCTACATTCTGTAAGGTATTACTGACCTACTATCGTAATATATTATGGTGAATTATTTGTATCAATTCAAAGAGGTCATTGTCTCACTACATTAGGTTAACAAGGGACGCAATTTCACACTGTTTTGTCATAATTATGATCTTGTGCCCTACTGTCATATAAATCTAATCCCTAAAATCCCTGAACACATTCTGCAGACATGTCCAGCATACACACAGCTCAGAAGTGCAACATAGCCTGAGAGAGCGCAACTAACTATAATACTCTAGGCTGCGAACAGAAGCTCCAGTGGACCTTCAGGAGATAACACTCCGGACGCTGTGAACAGAGTATTGGAGGTTGAAAAGCAGAAGAAGAAGAAGAAGAAAAGAGGAAGAAGAAGAAGGAGGAGAAGAAGAAGAAGAAGAAGACGAAGCAAAAGAGGAAGAAGAAGAAGAAGGAGAAGAAGAAGAAGAAGAGGAAGAAAAAAAAAGAAGACGAAGAAAAAAAGGAAGAAGAAAAAGAAGACGAAGAAGAAGATTAGCGGTGTCTTACCCTGTGAAGAGCATCCAATGGTCACTAGGAGGCAGCTCAAATTTGACAGAGAGTACCCAGCGTCCGAAGGACTCCAGGGCCGAGTTACCGTTGACATAATGGGAGCCTGGCCATGGAGTTGCCTCTTCTGTCCAGCTGCTAATCTCTTTGGACTAAAATGAAGAAAGAAAATTACGAGATTAGTGTACTCTTACGCAAGAGAAAAAAAAAACAACAAAAGGTTACCAGTAGTTTTTACTATCTAGATGGGAGTTAGAGATGCACGAGCAAATTAAAAATTTCCAAGATATTCGATGTTTCCTCTGTATAAATATAATGCATAGAACACCTATGTCCAAGTGGACCTACCGTGCATACTCCCCAGAAGTTTGTTTCATTTTCATAGGATCACTTTTTGATGCACTGCACGCGTTTCAGTTTTGTAGTAACTTACTTTCTTTGGGTGGTCTTAGATTTTAAAAACATAAAATTGTGAAAAATAAATAAATATCACTGATCTTCATATTTTCAGAGAAGGCAGTTTTATAGGCTTATGCACATTTTCTTTCTTTCTTTTTCTTTCTTTTTCTTTCTTTTTCTTTCTTTTTCTTTCTCTTTTCTTTCTTTCTTTCTTTCTTTCTTTTTTGTATTTTTTAAATAATTGTCTTTCTCTTTTTTTTTTTTTTGTTGCATGATACTTACATTGACAATCAGCAGGCCAGTAATTATGATGTCCAAACTAAAAGAAGGATCCACCAGCGGGATACTGCGATACCGTAAACTCATCTAAGAGAAAACAAAGGGTACATGTAATTAGGGCCTAATGTAGTTCTCATTACACATTCCAATACAATATAAGAAACTCGCATGAACTCAGCGATCAGGGGAACAAAGAACACAGACACGAGAGGGGCAGGGGCACGAGAAGCATTGGAAAGACTGATAACAGACACACCATTCATTCACACTTTCATATGACTGAATTGGTAGATGGCTAATAGCGAAATACAAGCTTGAAATAAAAATAAAGGTTTGCTTAACAGTGTGTTCCATGTAACGCTAAACATTTTCTAAGTATTTGTGGTATAAATGACCGCATCCTCCGGACCTCTGTCCATTCTGTGAGAAAATAACACACGCGCGCGTACACATGCATACAGCCATATATAGGCTTCACTTACTCATAGACGTCTTTCTCTCTCTCTCTTTCTCTCTCTCTCTCTTTCTTTTTTTTTCTTTTTCTGTCTCTCTCTCTTTCTTTCTCTCTCTCTCTCTTTCTTTCTTTTTCTTTCTCTCTCTCTCTCTTTCTTTCTCTCTCTCTCTATCTCTTTCTTTTTTTTCTCTCTCTCTCTTTCTTTTTCTCTCTCTCTCTCTGTCTTTCTCTCTCTCTCTCTTTCATTCTTTTTCTTTCTCTCTCTCTCGCTCTCTTTCTTTCTCTCTCTCTCTTTCTTTTGCTTTCTCTCTCTCTCTCTCTCTCTCTCTCTCTTTTTTCTTTTTCTTTCTCTCTCTTTCTCTCTCTCTCTCTCTCTCTTTCTTTCTTTTTCCTTCTCTCTCTCTTTTTCTTTCTCTCTCTTTCTTTTTCTTTCTCTCTCTCCCTTTCTTTCTCTCTCTTTCTTTCTTTTCTCAATTTATTAGTCTGTGGCCCTCGCTACATTCCACTCATTGTAATAAACTTACTGAGTTGGCAATGAACGTGTAGAAAAGCTCCATTTCCATCTCAGTCAAGGTGGAATTGTAGTTGTAATACCTCAACCAGCTGTGAAGATTAGATCATGCTTATTAGACATACCATCTCTATTAAAACAACAACATTTGATCACAATAAAAAATAAAACCTCTTCATATGACCACTCTTTTACCACAAGAACTGTCCCTCATACGCATCCAAAAATATCTTTACGTCTTTCGGCATAACGTCCGGACACGTGCTAATCGACAATCGTTTTATCACGACAACCATCGTGGTCATGGCTCAACATAATTATTTACTACAACCACTAAAACCACAACCATCACCATCCATGACAACTGGTCCCTCATATTATTGCTATCACCACATTTGTTGTTTATAATAGTCTGATAACTAAAAAAAATGCAATTGTTTATGTTCAGTTTACCACTAAATTGAGGTGGTTCCGAAAAATGTAGGGGACCAAAACTTTATATACCGCAGGATTAGTCAAATCGAATGGGTCACGCCACACCACTGAATAAAAGCAATAACTCCCTGTCTACTCCATCTTTATGAATTAGCTAGCTAGGATAAATAACCTCCAGTTTGTCATGACGTCATAGTGAGACGACAGCGTAAAAGACTGAATAAAATTTATATAAATATATTTTTTTTATATATATATAAACAAGCTAAGTTATTGGAAATCAGAACTCCAAAGTACTGTTAATAAAAATGTTCTCTCCGCTGATTTAATTTCACTATGTGGAGGACTAGGCTGGCCTAATAAAGCCAGTTTAGAGTTGATTGTTTTTAACCATTCCGGAATGATCTTTTAGGCTACAAAAACATTCATCAAGAGTCACTCACGTCCTGTAGTCCTTGTTGTCAGCCACCATAAAAAGCTGCACTTCATGCTCACTCTTCTCACTGATCTGTCTTCTCCTGCGTGAGCGGTACTTTCGAAACTCTGGCACTCTAGTACTGTTCTCACCTCCTTTGCTGCGCACTGTTAGTTTCAAAAGAAAATGAAATTACTGACAGTTGAACATAGCAAAAAGTTTAACAAGTTTATTAATTTGAAATGTTAATCCTAATGTAGTACAAACGCGAACGATACAAGATGCGACGGGACAGCACATGGACATTTAAAGTATTATGAGTACTAGAACTCTCATCATTAACTATACTCACTCTTCTTTGCAATTAATGCATAATATAGACCACTTACTAACTAATAACCATTCATTCCTTACACGCATTCTTTTTCGCCTTGTTATTTAAATAGCCCTATACTTCCTTTTGAATTAATGTAACACATAGACCTTTCTCATGGAATATTCATGTGCAGGCACGGTGGTTCACTCACTTCCGGTGACCAGTACACATGGCTAGAAACTGTTGTGCTTCGCGATGCGAGGCTAGCTCTGATCGATGCAAAGACCTTCCATTACACAATATTGCTTACGATGACGCTTTCAAGTGTCTGTAAATTGCCAATATGAGTAGGGACCCCAGAAAACTGTTTCAGGTGAATTGATATGAAACAGGACAAACTGGCAACATAGGAATTACAGCCACATTGTGCAAATGAATTTATTGCCAGGTAGTTTTTACAGAGTGGAGCTTAACTTATTAAAATCAATTTACGAGTGTTTCAGGACATAAGGCATGGCAACAGAGCAATTATTTGATAATATTTCTTTTCCCCGAACGTGTGTTGCGCAATTTCACTATGTATCCATATCCGAAAATGTATGTCTCATCGCCAGATGAAGATTTCTCTCTTCCATTATATTGAAACAAGGTAAACCGGAAGTTACCACGCTGCCTCAATCCAAAAATAGCTCGAGAGTCACGTGATCACCCTAGCTCATTAAGAAAGGTCTATTATCATTCACATTGTGTTTGTGTAACCCAGAGACAGACAGACAGACAGACAGACAGACAGATAGACAGACAGACAGACAGACAGACAGACAGACAGACAGACCCACCCACCCACCTACCCACCTTCGTTGTTGGCAATATTGATGTAGTCTCCACTGAAGTCCACCGTCTTGACATGTTTATGTATCTGGTGAAACCCAGTCTGGAGGTCTGGCGCTATCT
Organism: Ellobium chinense; assembly: GCA_033807755.1. Lineage (NCBI taxonomy): Eukaryota > Metazoa > Mollusca > Gastropoda > Ellobiida > Ellobiidae > Ellobium > Ellobium chinense. The sequence continues at coordinate 1,041,409 of JAWQUT010000047.1, read as the reverse complement.
GTAGCTGGTCTTGACCGTCATAGAACACACCTTCCTAGAAAACAACATTTGAAAGTGATAGATCTATACTTGTGTCTGCAGACAGAAGGTCAGCCGGCCTATTGCGCATGTGCGGAAAAAGCAATCAGCTGTGTTTACATGATCTCAAGCGAGGCCGTGTGAGTGTAGGTTACCGGTAGCCTAGACTAGTCTACATCTCTAAATTATCAGAAATTCGATTTCTACGTATGCAGTCTTGTTGCACAATCACTTTGTTAATCAAACTGATCCACAATCCCACATTTGTCGGTAATTGCTGAGGTTTAGACTATATTCACAGTTGACCCAACATTTATTACGCGCTATCTGTCTTATTCTTTCGATATTTTATGTCTGACCCGGTTTCCAATGTAAACACAGCTGATTGCTGTTTCCGCACATGCGCATTAGGCCGGCTGGCTTTCTGTCTACAGACGCAAATCTACTTATCCAAAATATCTTTCCAGCATTATATATCCGTAAGTTCCATCCAGAGAGATAAAGTCCAGAGATCTGAACCTTTTAAATGTACCCAAAACCAATCTTAAAAGTTATGGTGAACGCATATTCCATATCTTATTGTCCTGCGATATGGAATGGTCTTCCAGTTAATATCAGATGTGCTAAATGCGTTTCATCTTTCTAAGCACTTCTAAAACCTTACCTCTTTAGGAAATAGTCTAGTCATTGAAAAAGAGTGAGCATGTTTAGTCTGTGTGTATATATGCAAGTAGGCCTGTATTAAAGGCATTGAGTATTGGATGAGTGTGTTTTAGGTTTAATCATTATTGCAATATTAGTGTGTCTGAGTGCTTGTGATAGTGTTTTTCTGTGTACACCTGTAGAGCATATATTTTTTATCCCTTTTCTTAAAGGGATAAGCGCTCTCTAAATGAATTTTATTATTATTATTATTTTATCAGTGAAAGGAGTAGAAAGCTGGCTTGCAGACAGACTCTGACGATTGCCCCTCGACCCACTACTTGGTCTTTTTTTCCTCAAACCTTTTCATATTGATAGATTTAGATATAGTCTAATCTTGTTTTCCGCCCTGCAGTCGCCTTATTTTCAAGGGGGCATGTCAGCTTGTGGGCTCAGTGAAGAACTTTATAAATCATAATGAAAATATCTTCATTGTAGAAACCGCAGCGTCCTCAAGGGAGAAATATTGCTTTAAGTAATAGTATATTCACACCCACCATTGTTACTGTTATTACTTTGTGCTGTTGTCCATTGTTAAGTATTCTATAACCACTGCTAAATGCGCATATGTCCTTGTGAAATGAGCTATATAATGTTTCTTGGGTCTTGTGCCGTGAAATAGCTCCAGTAGGTTGTTTTGTCGTAGCACGGCGATATCACATACCAATCTGAATAAGAACGGTATCAGAATCTGCATAATTTATGTAAATACGACCTTGTTCGTCAACACCGATAATGTACTCACCAGTATAAACTGTGACCGATTGCTCGCCTTCCGTACAACAAAGGAACTTCCTGTTGATTGGTTGGCATACAGCCCAACGTCCTGTGGAAATTATTCACAAAACATACACATCAGTGGCTGTATGCATAATCCTTACGTTAGTTAACGCTCTGCGGTAACCACAGAAAACTCCAAAAACATTAGTGGTGTTCACTGTCGTTAACGCAATACGTTGATTAACGTGTGGATTATACAAACGGCCACAGGTAATATACTGGGCTTGTGACAGCTTTTGTTTAGAAAAAAAAAGCAAAAAATGCGACCGGGTCGCAAGCACTTTACCAAAGCCCAAAACAACAGGCTGTCTTCAAAGTCCAAAGTGTAAATAACAAGATTAAATGTTGATGTTTTTTTCTGTTGTTTGGTCGCGTGGATTACGTTCATCGCCTTTTTGTTGTCTTACATAGGTGAAAATGAAAGCCAACAAACCGCGAGATCAGTAGTAAAACAGACAGAAATAATAATAATAATGCAGTTTACAAGTTTTAGTCTCGTATCCAGGCTGATACCCGCTCACGCGACTTCATACTTATAATATTACCGCCAGCAGGCCTGATCACTCTAGGACTTTCTCAGCTCTCTGGGGAGCATATACAATGCCGCTGCCATTTACAGGCTTCGATCACGTGCATTTTGACAATATCTTCCACTGCCTATAGCCAGGTACCCATTTCACAGACGAGTGGACTGAGGAAAGTGTGAATGAAATGCCTTCCCACGGCACTTACATCATGGTCGTGGTCGGGAATCGAACCCACGACTTTTAGATCTTGAGTCCAACACCGCAACCATTAGGTCACGCTGCTCCACAATTAGGTAGACAGCCATTCAGGCAGGAGGCATCCAATTAGATACGGCAAGTAAACAGACCATTTCATATCATTTTGTGAGACCAGTACTTTTCGGTTTTTGGCTTTTTTGTTTTCTTTTAAATTTTGCTGGTCATTTTGAAAAAAAAAACAAGTCTGGTCCCTGGTTGACTTCAGGTGCAGCGTGCTTTTTGTCGTCTCCTCGTGATCTATGGATTTGTTCATAATCCCTTCATGTTCAAGTAGCTGCGGCTTGAGAAGGCTTCTCTGCCTGACTGCACATTATCATGACTCTTATAGTCTTAAACTTAATGTCGCTTGCATAGCACGTTCAGTATTCTATCATTCAGTGGAGCTTCCTCTGAATGTATGTATCCTTGTACCCCCCCC
>JAWQUT010000047.1:1022129-1038699 GCA_033807755.1 Ellobium chinense | reverse complement strand
AAAAAAAGCTTTTACTGGTTCCTCATGGAGGGCAAATCGAATTTCCTGTATACTTTTCTGTGATAATCCATAAAGGCATTCTGTTTGATTCCAGGATGGTCTAGCTGCCTATTATTAAGGCATGATCTGAATTTTCTCTTTTGTTTCTCATGTTAGCTACATGGAGGTTGCATGATACCGATGTTTCGGTAATGTGTTCACCTCAGCTGAAATGCGACACATTTTGAGCCCGGGAGCCATCTGAGATTCAGTGGCCTATCTAGGGTATGGCAGGCATGACACTGTTATGTATTTCATTTGAAATAGTGTGTATTTACTGCATATTATGTATGATACATACTGCTCCTTAAGTAAGTATTGTAAATAAGATTATGTCTAACATTGTCTTACATTGCAAAACAATCTCCGTAAGTGGTAAACAATAGGCTTATTTTCATGTCCTGTTTTTGTTGTTGTTTATGTAAGTCCTTTAAAGCAGTACACAAAGGATCCATTCCGGATCCAAACAGAAGTGTTATAGCAAAGAATGCTTTACCCCCAGAATTTGCCTCAGGGTTTGAGATAACAGTGAATCATAATATTATGCGAATTAGGCTCTTAATCAAAAACTTGCGCATTAACGATGGGATCCCTTGCCATCATAAAAACTATTTATTATTAACTCTGCAAGTTGAACGCTGGTGAGGATGCATAGAGCACGTATGCACTAATTTAATTCTTACGATGATAAGAGATCTCATCGTTAATACGCAAGCTCTCAATTGAAACACATTTTAAGCAGCTTCTCAGCTAAAACTTTCAGATCCCGCCAGAAATTTACATATGGACTGAAGATGCACCACGGTATTCGATTTTTATTTGTGTCAGTTTTTGCTTTACTTCGTCTTTCTTGATAAGAGTTAAATTCTTGTCAACTTAGCCGGCTTACAAACCTCTTTACCTATAACCCTTGACCTGCTGTGCTATCATAGAGGTCTGGAAGGGCCCCTCGCTGTGAAGCTGGGTGAAAGGTTGCACCCCAGTCTCTATACATACCTTTATGGGTTCACTAAAACAATACGGTTAAACTTCGCTCTGGCCAGCAGCGCGCAGTGATGTATCGGTAACTAGTATGAATAATGTGGAAAGAATGTGATGCAAGTCATTTGTCAACATTTTTGGGGGGGCTGTCTTGTGAGTGCGACATTTAGTCGATAAGACAAAGCGACTTGTGTTAACCCCCCTGTCATTTCTTGACAAATTCCGTGATATTCCACTGTCCTTAATTTACATGGGTCACAGCTTAAGGTGCCACTGTGTCATCTGTCTTCGTTGCAAAATTTTATGCATGCTCTCGAGACAGGTATGGACGAGAAAGGCTGATTTTTTTCCTTTGGAAAGGAAGAAGATGAGGGAAGGGAGTTGATCATCTCATTGTTTAGGAAGGCATTTTGTTATGTTTTGTTTTTTTATTCTTTAGATTGCTTTCTTAACTAACCTCTCTCCTTGATTCTCTCTCTCTCTCTCTCTCTCTCTCTCTCTCTCTCTCTCTCTCTCTCTCTCTCTCCCCCTCCCTCTGTCTCACTCACTCACACACACACACACACACACACACACACACACACACACACACACACACATACACACACACACTCCCATCTGAACTGTTATTTCGCTCCGCTCAGAATAACCTTTTACAACATTCCACACTAATTTTAAAGAAATTATGTTAATTAATCCTCATTAAATGTTAATGACTTCACCAGGACTTCTAAGTAATAGCTTCAAACAAGAAAAACAAGTGAAAAAGATTCAGGGTACCGACAAAAATAGAATAACCTAAAGACGTTTTATTCCTCATTTTATCCTAGTGTCTTTTCCACAACAACATATCATATAAGACTGGGCCAAGAGAAGGAAAATATTTGTTATTATCATTCAGCCGTCGACATTGGCATATCGACATCATGTTCATTCCATATTTGCCTAAGTCTTTTTTTTTCTTGATGATTTGACTTGTTTTTATAACTGTAATCTTCCATTTATCTTTTTTCTCCTATTAAACCATGGTAAAGTTTGATTGTTATTTATCCCACTTTCACATGCTTAACCACATCTGCCTCATTGTTTTGTTTTGTGCAACAGATTGAGACCGTTAAATTTCTCAAAACTCTCAGAAACTGACTTAAGATGAGCGGGATGATAGTATGAATTTAAGTGATGTAGCAAAGTGGGCTATTTCCTATGCTAATTAAAATCAGGATTACGTCCCTTTTTGACCTCGTCAAGATATTGGTACGATATTGAAAGGCTTTATGTGTGAATTGTCATTAGAAGGCACACACTGGAAAATGTCATTGGATAATGTCACTGGATAACGATAATGAAAATGTCCAGGGATTATCTCAAATTTTCTTGTTCTTCTTGATAACCCTACTACCAACCCTGCTCCTGACTTAAACCAAGCTCTAAGCTGGAGTGTCCTGATCGTACTGATATACTGTATCGCCTACGAAATTTGCTAGAGTACTGGGGTCAGCAAGAGGTCAATGTAGTGCCGTGAGCAGAAAAAAAAAACACACTTTATAGTGAAGAGAGACGATATAAAAATGTCTCGGCGAAGTGACGGATTGGGTGGGTTGGGGTCCTGGATCTCAAAATTAACTTTCTGAAAAAAAAAAAAATCTATTGTGCGTGGAAATAGCAAAATGACGCTGTACACTGCACGTAGCCAACAAAAGTGCCACGCCCCTGTTTAGTGTCATCACTGTGTCTTGTAATGTCTTAGGTGTGGTCATAAAAACTTTCACCTGATTTAGTGGTTATGCCCTTAACTGGACAGTCGGACCTTGTTAACAACTTAGGCTTCCCATTTTCCTCAACCAACGGCAATAATTCATAATGCAGGTATTCTCCAACCCCATCCATGTTATCTAGTCTTCTTTTCGTCCAGTGTTTCTCAGATTTGACGATCTTCAGTTTCTGAGTACGACTCACAAAGCACATGATCATGCTGCCTCAGCAGGAGCAGGATAGTGAAGACATAGCGTTCCTTATAGTCTCAAATGATGGTTTTAAGCTTTCTAACACCACCACCACCAACAACAACGACTACAACAACAACAATAACAACAATAACAACAACAACAACAACTATACTATTATTGCTAGAACTATTACTGCAATACTACTGCTGGTGCTGCAACTACTATTATTACTGCTACTACTTCTACTACTGCTACTACTCCTACTACTACTACTGCTTCTACTACTACTACAACTACCACTACTACTACTACTACTACTACTACTACTACTACTACTGCTAGTCCTACTACAATTGCTGCTACTACTGCTGCTATTACTACTACTACTACTACTACTACTACTATATTAGTACTGCTATTGCTACTACTNAACTGGACAGTCGGACCTTGTTAACAACTTAGGCTTCCCATTTTCCTCAACCAACGGCAATAATTCATAATGCAGGTATTCTCCAACCCCATCCATGTTATCTAGTCTAGTCTTCTTTTCATCCAGTGTTTCTCAGATTTGACGATCTTCAGTTTCTGAATACGACGCACAAAGCACATGATCATGCTGCCTCAGCACGAGCAGGATAGTGAAGACATAGCGTTCCTTATAGTCTCAAATGATGGTTTTAAGCTTTCTAACACCACCACCAACAACAACAACGACAACAACAACAACAACAACAACAACAACAACAACTATTACTACTACTACTATTGCTAGTACTACTACTGCTACTACTACTGCTGTTGCTGCTGCTGCTGCTGCTGCTGCAACTACTACTATTACTGCTACTACTTCTACTACTGCTACTGCTCTTACTACTACTGCTGCTTCTACTGCTACAACTACCACCACTGCTACTACTACTACTGCTAGTCCTACTACAATTGCTGCTACTACTGCTGCTATTACTACTACTACTACTACTATATTAGTACTGCTATTGCTACTACTGCTACTTCTACTACTACTACCACTACTACTACAATAGCTGCATCAGATGCAGTAACATCAACAACAACAAAATGACCTACCGGATCATGCACAATCTGTTTCCGTCGAATCTGACCATTTTCTATGACGAAAACGGGAAAATCCGGTACACTGTTCTTCCCGTCCTTGTTCAATCCCAGAACGCTACGCCTCATTCGCAGATTCAAATCACGTGGCCCTAAACGGATCCGGAAATGCAGGTTGCTAGGCATGGTGTCGATTGAGCGGGCATAGCGGGGGTGGGATCCAGGGTAGTGCTCGGTGTGGTGATATGTTTCGTCTATTAGATGGATCTCCACAGCATCTGGTAAACAACACAAACGTCACAAAAGCAAGTATTTCTAAAATGCCAGGTGCATAAATATAACTACTGACCTTACAAATTGACTTTTCCGAAGAACTTGACAAAAAAGTGAAAGTTTACCTCTAGGCCAACTGAAACCCCAACATGGCTAAAATTAGGACACTACCGCCAAGTTTTTATTTACTGCCGAGCTCTGTTTTCCAATCATGGCTTGTTTACCTATAACTAGAAACTTAAAGCATTACTCGGTCATTCACGCCTTAAAGCCTCAGCCTGAGGCTATGATGGGATTGCTCTTGTCCTAGCTGGTTATTTCAGAAATGTGCTTGTCATCAGTAACAAAAACGGCGTTTCGGGGGGAGGGGGAAGGTGGGGTTAGTGGTGGGGTGGGGAGAGAGACAAAAACATGAACATCAACAATAGAAATTTTACAAGCATAATATTGACGTAATACAGTCTGGCTTACCATGTAGCAGTGTAGTCTGGCTTGGGTTGTGTAACCATGGAAATGCACATGTCAACACCGGAAATAGATAAGAGAGGCACAGTGCGCATCCAAGGTACCAGCCCATAGCATCACATCAGCAGAGCAGTCACTACAAAGAGAGAACAGAAAATACGAAACAAATTAGACAGAAATACAGCACAAACGAGCAAGGGCCCGAAAAAAAAAGACAACCGACGAAGGAAAACCGGAAGAACGGAAAGAAAAAAGTGTAAAAAGGAGGGAGCCAGGGATTAAAGAAATGAGGAATAGAAGTTAGACGGAGGGAGGGAAGGAAGGAAGGAAAGAGGAAAGGAAGGACGGAAGGAGGAAAGGAGGAAGGAAGGGAGAAGGAACAGAAGGAAGGAAGGAAGGAAGGAGGAAAAGAAGGAAGGAAGGAAGAAAACGAAGCGAAGAGAGAACTTCATTCATCAAAGCTTACCAAGCAACATGTAAGGGGCCTGAAAATAGCCATTTTCAATCATGCAGTCTTAGCTACTTAATTGCCCTCACAACTCAAGGCCAGCAATGGCAGATTAACCTAAGACTATGTCTAGTCCTGGGTCTTTCAAAAACTCCACAAACACGTCCGACGAGACGGTCTCTGTAGCCGTAAGAATTCCCTCAGGAATGAGTGGCAGTCTAGACTAAATCACTGAAGGTTAGTCGGTTTTGAAATCACATGGATTATCATACGAAAACAAGTCCTAGGTGCAACCACGAAGGAAAACACATAGATAATGCAGCACGCAAACTAAGGCAAGAACTTCTGTTCGAGTCACTCTGAGCAGTGAGGTGTCCGCCTTTGCGGTGTTCATTTCACTTGTCTCTTAGAATAAGTTTTATACTAGTCACAACTGAGTGAAAGACTATCTAGGTCAGTGCTTGTCCTTGCGATAGGCGCCTCTAAGTGCGACAACAGTTTGCTTTTACTTTGACATACTTGTGCGACCAGTGCATGTATGTCTCTGTACTGATATTTATTAATATGTTTCAAACAGACGAGCCCAAGCAGACACGGAGATTAGCTATACTCTGTTTCAGTATTTAAAAAGCTACAAAATTGGCATGTAAAACTGTGCATCTCCTGGCAAATTATCAACTTTGGCAGATAGGTACAAAGGTACGAAGGTATGAGCATTCCTTTTTTTTTTTTTAAATTTGTTTTTGTTTTTGTTCTTGTTGTTTTTTATTTCTCCTTTTTCATACTTTCTGAACTGTTGGTATGTATTGTAATGTGATTGGCTTCGGCCTAAATAAACTTGACCTTGATATCAATCAAATTCTAAGCACAGTGCCGCCGTACTGTATTGTGATCTTGTCATCTCTTTGGATTGGGGCGCACCCATATGCAGATCGCACAATAATGCATCGACTCTCTACACTTTCCCAGAGCAGACTTTGACATTATTCATGAGAGTGATAGACAAGGCCAGTGAGTGTGCAAAACATCCTATTACATCATTAGTAATCAGCCGGGTGCGAAAGATGTTGCGTCACAGCACATTATAAATCCTCAGGTGGTGCTAGTGGAGAGCGTGTAACTGTAGTTTCCAGTAAGCTAAAGTTAAGCGCAAGCTGTTTAACGTAGATACTATACAACATTTGACTGTTGAAAGACTGTAAAGAAAAATGTTCGTCCTTCATGTTTGAACCATAATATAAACTACGATTGGCATTCAACTGAACTGATGCTGACATTGCCATTTTCATTCATTCATTCATTCATTCATTCATTCATTCATTCATTCATTCATTCATAGTATTGAGAAATAAAGATACAGTAAAAGAAAAAGGTCTTCAAAAAATCGATGACGTTGAAATTCTCTAAAATCAGTAAGTCGTGAAGTCTACATGTTTAACAAGTTTTTTTTTTCTATTTTTTTTAATACCTGGCATGATTTTGTATCATCTGGCATCATGTATTACAGTAACAACTTTAAATAAATTACGAGTCCTGCAGAAACTAATCTATAGCCGCGATCAAACGGATAGGAGGGGTGCGGAGAGAGTGTTTGGGTTGTGTTTATGTCTGTGTGTCTCTTTCTGTGATCGCTTGTTTGTGCCTGTGGCCTGGTGTTGCAAAGGCTTATAAAACAAGACTTTGCTCTAGGACGAGACGCTTCCTCTTACAGTCAATACTTCCAGCCCTTTAGGGCATGTTGAAGCTTATAAAGACAATTAGTTTGTAGACATCATAGCATGTCTGCGTTAATCCGTTCGCTACAGAATATTTCTTCAAGAGATGATGTCCCTAAATTACCTTGAGCTCATTAGCATGGACGTTGGTTTGTTTGAGTTAAGGCCTGCGTTTGTGTGGTCCCTGCAAATTTGATGAAAAGGACAGGCCAAACCCCTTTCTTAGCAAAGGGAGGAGGGGGGGGGGGAGTATCAGGGTCACATTTTTGGTTTATGCTTACCCGTCACAAAAAGGAAAGATGCACACCTGCTAGGGGTTTGTTAGAAATATGACGTCTTTTGAAACACCGGAAGAGAGAGGTCGGCAAAATGGCGGCAACTGTCTACGGTTTCAAACGGCCTTTTTAACGTCCTTGTGTCACTGTCAACAGCGTAATGCATGCTAATGAATGAGGCAAAGTTATAAGTATAGCCAACATCTCTAGCAAGTCAGCGCATTATTTTCTCTCTCTTCCGATTAATCGCAGCCATCTTGGCTTGCCTAGAGAATGAAACTTCGTTACGGAAGGGGTATGGCTTGTTTTTTCATCAATATGCAGGGACGAAGCAAATACAGGCATGGTTTTATAGCGCCGCAGCACGATTATGACTTCACAGCGCGCCTGCATTTTGGGAGAATTCATCACTTAGGAAATAAACGCTAAGGTTATATCTATATGAGTGTGAAGTTGAGGGAGAGAGAGAGAGAGAGAGAGAGAGGACGGGTAGAATGTGAATTGCTTGTTAATAATATTGTTTGCTCGTTAAGAATATTGTTTGCTCGTGTGCTCATTTACAACAAATTGTTGTCTGAGCTCAATAAACTCACTGTTATTGTTATTGTCAAAAACGACATGAGAATGCTACCTTGGGATGTACATGTACATCCACGCGTTATTTGGATCAGAGAGTTAGCACGTACATATCTGTCGTACGTAGCGAAGAGGTTAAAAGTTTAAAGAAGGCTACAAATGAAACGTATGACACGAACTATCGAGTGCAAAATTGCTTGATCCCGAAATAGGAGGCAGCATGGCAGTGTGGTTTGTGAGCCATACTCACAAACTGAAGACTGTGACCAGGGCGCCACACCGCGGGCGACCAGCAGTGACTTTATTATGTATTTCATTTGTAATATTATGTATCTACATGCTGTATACGTGTATGCATTATGAATGAGATGTATAAGATTGTATGATTTTGTAAACCAATTTTCTTACACGGTCAATAAAAGTTCAACCTAAAAGGTCACAGAATAATTCAATTCTTTTGTACTGCTTGTTGTTTTTTTTTTCCCAGTCAAGTCCACTTTGAAAAGTTTTCAACTTCCAGCCTTCTCTTTTTCTCATCCAGGCTATAAAAAAAAAATACTGTTCACCCCGTTACTCCCATTATAATAATGTTCAAATGGGAAGAAGATTATGTCTGAGAAATGCAGTTTCAGCCAGAAAACCCGCATTTAATGCACGCTGGGTTTCCTTATCCTACCTTACTCAAGGATATGAAACATTGTGACCTCATGTGGAAGGGGGGAAAAAAACATAATAACACATAGCCAGCTAATTTTCCGTGTCATCCTACTTCTTAATTAAGCATCCAGGTAGCCTTGGCCTATCTAGGCAAAAAAAATCCGGTTACGTTTTTCCAAAGAACGGAACATTCTCTGGTATACAAGTTCCTGTTAACGGTGTCACTCTAACACGACATTCCCTGACAAACGGGTTACTCTGCTGTATGTTGGGACGATTAATTTGTTTTTCATTCATAGTGTTTCTAAAGTGAGAGAAGCTACACAGGGGCGTTGAAACCCAGCCCTAAAGCCAATGCCAAAACACTCTCTGCCTCTCTGTGCGTAGTATTTCCAAATAGCTTCTTAATCGTTGATTTCTAATTCAGTTCAGTTTCTCAGGCCCAGGACAAAGAGATTATTCCACGCCATCCTCTCTGCTCCCTTATCCTTAATTTACCTTCCCTATTCTGGTCTCAGGCGTTTTTGTCAACTGGTCGATTCCACAGAAATGGCACGCGTTTGGCAATTAAAATAGCATAACAGCATTGTAGCCGAAGTTGATAAGACAGTCTGAAAGTAGCAGGACCTAAATAAGATCAGGCAGACAGCACATCAACATGACTCTGATACATCTTCATTGATGTGACTTAAGATACTGTTTTAACAACAACAACAACAACAACAACAACAACAACAACAACAATAACAACAACAACAACAATAACAACAACAACAACAATAACAAAAACAAAAACAACGGCAGGAAGAACAGCAACAACAACAGCAGCAGCAGCAGCAGCAACAGTAACCACCGAATACGGACTTTCCAAATGTTGTTCTACAAAGTGAGCCATGTACTAATTTAAATTTGTCAGCAGGTTAACATTTTCTGTAAAACAATAGCAGTTTAGTGCTCTTGTATGCTTTACCCTAGTGTACTGGTATCTCAGAAATATGATTAAGCGAGACCATGAATTATGTGTCATAACAGGGGCCCTGGGACTGAAAGGGTAATTAAATTGAAAAAGCAGTGGTCTACATAACACATTAAAAGGTAAAGTTTCACTTGTGGCATATAAATAATGTGCATTAAATGTGCAGGTAGATAGCACAGACCGTTGTCTGATCTCCGACACTTGCAACATACGGTAGTTTTGTTCATTTGAGAACTTGAGCATTAACGTTGGGATCTCTTACCAGCGTAGCAATTAATCAAACTCTGCATGTTTAACGCTACTAAGGATGCATTCAGTACCGATGCACTAGTATGATTCTTACGATGGTAAGAGATCACATCGTTAATGCGCAAGCTTTCAATTATCTGGTGACTCTCGGTTTAAAAAAAAAATAAATTAAAAAACGGATATTAAAAACATGGCTGAATAGCTGATGTGATTACGAGAAATCACATTGTATTTAAATCTTTTAAACGAGCTGCAAATGTAGTCACCATTATTATGACCTCTGCTCATAAGTCTTACATTTTGCGCAGAAAAGTGTAGCGTTCAACATGAAGAATTAATGCAAAAAGATCCCATCGTTAATGTGCAAGCTCTCAGATGATGCAGTAACTTTCTGCACGCTTGCTAAAGCACCCTTTATATGGAGCAGAGAGTATAAGTTATTGAGTGACAAAAGCACTTGAAAAATATGACGTCATGAAGGGGATAATATTTCAAAGACTGGTAAATCTGATGCCCACAATCTCGAAACAAAACGCTTTAGTACATGCAAAGTTTATCACATGGTACGTTGAATTGCCTCAGATTACGTGATGTGCACTTCGAGCGCATAAATAATTTGCCCTGGAGTTCCTTCGCTGATGAAAGCTTTCTTTGTCTTGGAGTTCATGTCCTGTTGTAAGTTTCTTAGAAAAGCCTTTTGTTCATTTTTGTGACAAAGCCTACAAAAAAAAAATCAGTGACATTATTCATTGTAATTTAATTTCCTGTTGCATGTTCACCGAAGTGTAAAAGGACACCGGTACCCTGCAGAGTGTGTGTTAATTAAGACAATTCCACGGAAATGGCTGATGGACTCGAATGATGATAAAGTTCTACTTATCAATAAATATTAATAAAACAATAAGCATTACCCGAAAATCAAAAGTGCAGTGCCGAATAAAATCGTTTTCCGTTTCAATTATCAACAGTATTATTGATTTTACACAACATAATTCAATTCACATAAGATGTACTTCCAGCGGCATTCATTTAATATCAACCGAATGCAGGATGGAGAATCAAAATATCTAGACATCTAAACGAACTGGACGTGATTTTCATATCCGATTCTAGTTCGTAGTGTACGCTATGACACACCAAGAAATGTGGTTTGTGAATGCCTACATCTGCTATAACAATCCAGGGAAAGTCCGGACTTTGGAAAAACAAAAGCTGCCTATTGTTTTGTGGGAGAGTTTTTAATTCCGATAATGTTATCAGAATAGTAAACTAACATTCTGAATAAAACTTTGCCTATGAACTTATTTGTGAAATACGACTTTAGACGTCGACAAGAACGATATACAATCAACTCTGCCTACTCGCAACTCCTCGAGAGAAAGCAAAAAAAAATTAGCTTAAAAGGAGTTATGATTAACTAGTGAATTTTAAGTATGAAAAATAGAATTTTGTTATTTGGAAAGTGTTGCGAATATCAGAATTGCGATAAGGCGAAGTTGACTGTACAGGAACTCGGATCATCTCCTTCCTCTTACTTCTGCTTCAAGCACAACAGCAGCACCACTACAAGACGATCACCATCACCACCACCAATATGACAGCAGAAACAACAAGAAGAATAACAAGAACGACACCTACCACCACCACCACCTACAACAACAAAACAACAACACCCACCGCAACACCAGTATTTTAGAATTAGTCGCTTCGAGCCATGCAGAAAGACATCAAGTAATATGAAAACCAACAAACTCTGAACATGTTTCATCATAGCAAAAACTAATTAGTGACAGGAAGTCTAGAGATATTTTTAGTATGCCAACGAACTGCGTGAGCTATTTCGGGCAATGGCAGTGGCGGTCCTTTCATGGATGTAGTTTGAATTCATGGTAAATAAATGAATGAAGTAACGATGGCATAGATCTACATTATTTGCAAGCTCATTGTCATATTCATAAGTGTAGCGAGCAAGTGACAATCAGTATTGGCGTGTAGTGAAGAGGCACTGAATACGATAGCTTCTCCTTAGAAACGCCACTGACGTTGCTACTTTAATTCACAAACCAAGTCCGTTGTGCAGGAAACAGAATACTTCTTTATTAGTAACAAGGTGTAACCAGCAAATAATTCACAATGCACAGACCATACCAGCCAACTCTCAAATAGTTCACAATACACAGACCATTACAGCCAACTCTCTCACTCTCGTGCCTTTTATAATAATCTCAGTAGAAACTCTAGAATAAATGACGTCATCATCATATGATGCGCTCAAACAAATATGCTAGTCTAGAACGTACGAGCAGCAACTTCAAGACTAATTAGAATCAAAACATTCCGATCGCGGCCCCACTCGAACCCGCGAGAAGGCAAATGCTGCGTTCACTCGAAGCATCCTACCCGAACCTTCGGGAAGGCTAATATCGTGTTTACTCAACGTACCATACGGTCGACCTGACCTTGACACTAGACAGTCTCAATACTTCAATACTAGCGCTGCCGCCCTAGTTAAGAGAGAGAGGCAAAAAAGCAATTGATCTCAACAAGGTCGGCCGCTACAAACTGCAACATTCTCGAATCATGAAGGGCCGGAGCCGCGTGCGGTCCAGGGCCATATAACAGAGGAAAGGGGGGAGGGGGGGCACTAGCCTAAACAAACAAACAAGCATCACAAATGTTACAATAAGATTTATCGTGATTTTGATAAACCATTTTTTCTGTATTGTATGGATATGCTGGATTATATGCTTCCGTTAAGCTACAGCATTCAGAATTTCTATTAAGGTATATAATTAAGACTACCCAAAAAACAGCCTATTCTCATTCTTGACACTGTTACAGAGCACTGATAGCTGATGATGAAAAAAAAACAACGCCAGTATTTGTTCCCAGTCACTGTGTTCTAAAACAGTGGACTATTTTCCATGACGATATACTGTAAAGATGATACCCAAAATATTTGCATTCCTTTCATGAAGTGCAGTGCAATGCTCGTGCAGTATTACCTGGATAATAAATATGCCCTCGGCATATGGAAACGTTATCCTTATGATTGAGAAATACTTAATATAGAGGCTTACCTTCATGATGAAATAATATTTTAAGAATAATATTAAATCCACATATTTGAAATTCATACAATAACAAGGCATACTCATTAAATAATGAGCACTTAACGTTGTGGCTTCAGTGTATTGTGTTCATCCTTCCAAGTGTGCATCATATTCTAAGTGTCATACACTTTTGACATAATATTCATGATGCGCGGAAGCAGGCTTAAAAATAATAGAATGTTCCACTGTTTAAGAAATTAATGCAGTTTCTGTGTGCGTTTCCGAAAGACACTAATATTTTTTTTTTATTAATTCAAGTCCGAGAAAATGAGATTGTTATTACAGATCGTCAGTGATGGCGTATAAAGGACACAGAAATTAGGACAGGCAAATTTTGATATCTTCCTGTGAAAACATTTAGGCCAATTTTAGGAATAGTGTGAGCTCAGAAACGAGACTGATCTTTGAGTAAGTTGAATAATAGTGCCAAATTTAAATGAAGCTCGAAAACTTAAGCCTACAGAAAAAAAAATCGAATAGGCAACTACACTTCTGAAGTAAATATAGAGTGATCGTCCAAATTTCATGGGATGTATGAAGCCGGTTTTGAGAAAACTGCAAAAGACTCTTCAACACCACCAGCTTTATAAAATATATGATTTGCTCTCTCCGGACTAATAGAAAGGTTGTTTACAAAACCGTCCTCTCAAATCTCATTTATATGGAATAAAACGTTCATCCTCGACACGATAGTTATAAACAGAGATGAGACCACTGCAATAGGCTCTTCAAACCTACCACTCACAGAGAGTATTATTATGATCTGGTCCTTCCTCGCTAATAAAAGAGTTGTTTACGATACCGCTTCATTTATGTGGATTAAGACCTTCATCCTCAACACGGTAGTTATAAATAGCAATGCAGATATGTACTTCCTGATATAAGCAAACTTGTGTTTCATACCCGGATCCTGTGAGAAGCTTTATTTTGCGTTCTGGAAACATGATTGTATTTGTCGTTGTTGTTTGTTTATAAAAAGCGGTTGGTATTACTTCTCTCTGTGCGCAGGATTTGAAACCTATTCACCCATCTACAAAGACATTAAAGCAAGACTAATACATCTAGTTACCCAGATCTTTTCAATGCAAAGACCAAAGACCACATCTTGTTAACTAGACTAAATTCCATTCGTAAGGACTGGCATGGAAAAAGTGTGTGTTTTGTTCGGACTGGATTGATCACAACCCGAAAGCAATAGAGAGATAGCTTAGAGGTAAGCATATTCAAAAAGACACCACGAGTGAAAAACCCGAACGCATTACAATGCTGTCCATGTTAGGTAATCGGAATCGCACCCAAAAAGGTCTAGTCAAAAGCTGAAGCCATTACACAGAAAATATGCTCCGCTTATTCTATCCGAAAATCCGACACAAAAACATCTACAACCGAATTCAGCAGAGAAGTAGGAAAATACAGCCTCTCTAGTTTACTTTTGTATTTTTTACAGGTCAAATGACCCGCAAATTCGCGAGAGTTTGTGTAAAGCAAACTACAAAATTACATTTACACCCAATTACACTGCACCTCTTACAGCACTGATCGTGTTCAAACGCATCATTGTATGTAAAGATAACGCTTTAGGTGGGAGAAAAACCAAACCGTCCAACGCCAGTTTAGGTGCAGACTGGACGGAACAGTACTCTAGGTATTGATGTCATACTTATCGACGCAAATTTTAAACACATGAACAGGTTATTCGGATGTTGAAAATTCATTTCTTAAAAAAATTTGGACATAGAAAGCTCACCCTCGTTGATCAAACAAGGACCATCTCTAATGAATTTATGACTCACACAAAAATTTTCAGTGAAATTGGTGGAGAGAAAAACGCATATGGTGTGTAACAAAACAAAACAAAAATATATTTTTGTTTTAGAATAGAATAGAATAGAATAGAATAGAATAGAACGTTCTCATACCAATATCATCTCTTGAATCATCTAACTAGGAACGGTCGATTCTCCAGACGTAGAGATCAAAATGTATCGAGTCTTCACTAGTAAGAATGACACTGGGCTCTGGCTACAGATCAGAAAATCTTTAGATTAAGTACACTTTCCATGGATTGACGTCACAAAAAAATAAACCCTTCTAGTCCCACATAAACCACGTGGGGGTTGGTATTCTCAGTGAAAGAAGGCGGACTGAAACATTCGGAATAAATAGTAATAGTGATTTGTACTCCTTTGGATTTGCTATCTGTGGCACCCTAGTGGGGGCCGCCGCTGAGCAACCAAACGACATTTTTCTCCCGTGTTTAATGAGTAGGAGTATGGCATGGACATCCAGGGTGGGTTTAATAACTCACCAGAGTGCGGGGGACACCAGACTAGACATGGCCAGCGGCACAAAAGATGAATGAGTAGTGTTGTATTTTGTCAATCACTCAGTCTCTTGTTTATTGCTGTCTATGCAATAAACTGCTCTATTAGGCTGTCTGAAGAGTCCCCGGTCCTCCCACGCCACGCCAGCCTCAAGGGCTGTCATTGGATTTTGGCAGGACCGTGATTCGCCTGCACAAGTGGAGAACAAGCCCCTCTCCTTTACCAGCAACAGTCAAACTTCGACAGTTATAACACGCCAATATATACAAATACAAATGTATATATGTAAAGCGTGATATACAGTGAAACCTCTATATTAAGTATAATTATGTCACTAGAAATTGTAGACAGACAGACAGACAGCCAGACAGACAGCCAGACAGGCTGGAAGGCAGGCATGCAAACAGACAAACATGCAAAGAGACAGACAGACAGACAGACATATAGATAGATAGATAGATAGATAGATAGATAGATAGATAGATAGATAGATAGATAGATAGATAGATAAAACAAGATTGCCTGTGTTCACTGTTTATTGACGAAAACTTGTTATCATTCCAAAAACTGCCAAGTCATCAGTCCGCACAAGAGGATCAGTATGTAATAACACGGTAAAATGTATGCATTGATTTATTTATTACCAGGCCATATTCTGTATATGAGAATGTAAGCATTTATTTATCTCTTCATTAATAATAGTACACTGAGCCGCAAAAGAAACTCCCCACTTAGAAAATGGGCCAGAACGCCCTAAAAATCGCCGAACCATCTTCACATTTTGCACATCGATATTTTAATATGTCTGCTACATGATATAAAAAAATGACATGAAATTTGACTCACTGATTTTCTTTTTATTGTGACAAAACATTTACCTCCTATATCTTCATAAATTTAGTATGGAATATGCCCACCTTTTGCGTCAATGTACTCACGAATCCGCCATCCCATCGATCTTGTCAGCCTAATAATTGATCGCGGGCGGTATTGATTACAGTCGTAATTCCTTCTTTGACATTATGGTCTGTACTTACGATTGTAATCATTACCGCCCGCGTGAATGCTGTGGCAAACTGTTCCATTCATGGGTCAGAGCAACAGGTTATTTATGTCACCGGGAATTTGGACTCCATGCCCCAGCCGATCCTATAGGTGTTCATATGGCGATAAATCTGGTGAATGTGCCACACACGGTAGCAATGCAAGCAGCGGATGTCCAATCGAGACTCGTCTTAGATGACTATATTGTGCTGGTTGTAAAGGGTCATCAAATTATGCATGATACTAACTCGACGACCCGGTCCGTTATAGTAGAGGGTTCCTAGGCCTGTAGGTACCACAAGCGGTTCCTTCTTCACAATGTTATAGTGGACATTATGTATTAGTTAGATTACTTTCTCCAAAGCAAACACAACCATATTCACACCCCCCCCCCCCCCCCCCCCCCCCCCCCCCCAAG
>JAWQUT010000047.1:993779-1005339 GCA_033807755.1 Ellobium chinense | reverse complement strand
CCCCCCCCCAAAAAGGGGATCTGCCAGAGTCAATGATAGCAGAGTATAAAAGCTATCCTTTGTACAGATTGTGTAGAAATAATCGTAGAGCATGAAACCACACCGCAAAAAGGATGACATTCAATCCTGAATTAGTAAAAAAATAATTGTTGCAGGCAGTGTTTCCCAATGGCTTCAGCGGATATCATTTGTGAGGGTCTGTGGTCTGCAAAAAAGGCCAAATTTTCAACCCCTTTTCATCTAATTTAAAATTGTGAAAAATCTAAATGAAGGACCCCCACTGCAAGCAGTATATTATAATTTGAGCACAGTGGTGGCACCAGACCTACGGACTAGCCTTGGCCACCTAATAATGTTCCTGTGGTTCGGGGAGAAATTTTTATTAAATCAAAGAGGCTTTTACAATTTGGCTCCTGCAACCTAAAGGGCGTTTGTAGAATGGCAGCACTCATTTGGTGTGTATTATTAACCCCAAGTGGCCAGATTCTCGGTAAACCGGTATTTTTTTACGATGGCTCTTTGGCTTTCACAAGATCATGAAATGACCTGTGTTTGCAATGTTCCTAGGCCAACTACCAGTCACAAAATGTCAAGTCCTTATATAGATGTAGTATAAGATGAAAAGGCGCACTTGGTAATAGAAGTGGGGAGCGAGCAGACACAAACCGATACTCACACACAGTTCCTCCGTTTTCTCTGCATTTGTCCTCTTGAGCACTTTCTCCTTTACCCTTCTTTGTATGAGCATGTGTTGTATCCGCTTACTTCCTACTTCAAGTCATTACGTAGTTCTTTATACATGTTAATATATAATATTATAAATTAAATACATCAAAAAGTCATTGCTGGTCTACCGCGATTATGGTTTCAAACACTAAGGCAAAACGTTGTAATGTCGAAGTTTGAGCCCGGTAAAGACTTTGGAACCCGGTGAAGACTTTGATGAATGGAAAACGCCGCCCTCCCCGTTAAAACCGCTTTCTTTAGACTCGCTCAGCTTTCGGTTATGATTTTCAAGGCTGATGTGAAGATGTGAACTGAACGGCATAATAACATTTTGTCAAGATTTCACTTCTGTTCGCTTTCGAGTAATTTGATAAAAAGTATCTGTCTCTGTGGTAATTTCTAATTATCATTAGAATTAAAGATGATACAACACTTTTGTTGTCACTGATTCCCCTGATCACTTAATGGAACTCTGGAAACTTGATACAAAGATATTTAGATCGATATCATAGGCTATCTGAAAATGCAAAGACATGGGCTGTTTGTTTAATTGTATTGAACTTGCAAACACAGACGAATACTAACTCACGAGAAATACATACAAATTCCTTCTCCATTACTGCTTTCTCGCTCGTTCTTCCGCTTAACAGAGTAGTCTATTATTTTCAATCATCCTTGTTGATCTATTTCCGGACATTCAGTAACGGCTTCAAAAATCTTGTTGTTGTTTTTTTTTGGAGGATATTCATAAACAACAGTGGCCGTATGCATAATCTTTACGTATTGCATGGACGCAGTGTGCATTATTAATGTTTTGGGAGTTTCCTGTGGCTACCGCAGTGCGCTAACTTACACAAGGATTATGCATACGGCCACAGATCCATCAGGGTGTTATATGAGAAAGTCGATTGTTTAGAGAAGTTATTGCATATTAAAGCAACCACTGATCATTGTGCCCATTAATGTATTTCCGCCATGTTTTCTTTCTTTCATTCTTTCTTTTGTTTGTTTGTTTCTTTCTTTCCTTCCGCTCTCGCTCTCTTTATCTCTCTCTCTCTCTCTCTCTCTTTCTTTCTCTCTCTCTCTCTTTCTCTCTCTCTCTCTCTCTCTCTCTCTCTCTCTCTCTCTCTGAGACTGGAATTATGTTGTTTCTTGTTGCTATGATCCAGTGGGGCATGTCTTCAGAAGGATGAGGCTCTCACAAGAGTGAGTAATGAGCTCTCGACTAAACTGTACTCAGTTACTTTATTAGGCTAGAAACACCACTGGTACGTCAAAGGAATTTGGGGTAGCCTATGTTGTTTCTGCAGATGCGAGACGGTGACGACTTCTCCTCAGCAAAGAACTGATATCATCTATTTTGAGACATAATACTTCTTCATCTATACCAACATCGCGCAGAGACATCCAGAACTCGACCAAATCGAAATTATGTCATCATCACTAATGTCTCTTCTGATGGATCCTCTGGCAAATATCATGCATCCAACTGTGCACATCAATACGAAAACATCGCACATCCTGTAGTTTAGAAATGGAAGCGAAACACCAAACTGGCTTACATCATCACGACGGATGCTGTCTAAGATCTAGATCGTATGCATCCTGTCAAATAGTGATGGCTTGTCATTACGTGAAACCTCTGCATGCCGCATAGAATTTAGCTAAGAAAATAAAGAAACTGGTTAAAGAAATACCGTGACCACGCAAAATCCAGAAGCTTTTATTGTGATTTGTTGTACGCATTCAAATTGCTATTCAGTTTTGGCATGTGCGCACTTGTTGTCCCTTTTGTGTGAATATTAACAAAAAAGGGGGGGGGGGGGGGTGGAGTGTGCAGGGATAGTTTTGGTGGTCACAAACCGCCACTGCTTAGCCCATTGCCCACCTGTTTATCCAGTCTCTCTGTTGTTTTACGTTTCTTCTGATGTCCTCAATTCTTCTCTGATATTACGTGACTGATTGTTCATGTCAGGACTCCTGCTCTGTAGAGGATTGTCTTTGTCATTAACAGATAAACGAGAATTGTTCTGAGGGCTCTACTTTGATCTTATAAAAACATAAATTCCAAGTTCTTACGGACCAGAGAGACGACAAAGAGCGGTGAGAGAAACAAAACAAAACAAAACAAAAATTCAGGCGTCACTGAAAGGTTTAGTGCTTTAGGGACAACTGAACTGGCACAACTGACAAAAGGAATATCTTTCACTCTTTCAAACATTAGAAATACCAGGATGGAGTGCATTTAGTCAACGATTTGTGTTCAAATCTGTCGTTTCATTTGAAACGTATTACTGTCAATTATTCAACCATTTTGCACAAATCTCTCGACATCTCTCGCAAAATGTAACTTGCGATAACAAGGATTTGATAAGATGTGGAACACCAGTGTATTCAACTTCATCGTGATCCTTCAAAAATGTTCCTGGATTCATGATTTCCATGATGAGTTTGTCTCTATTTCCCACCCCTCCCCCTTAAAAATTCGATTGTTTTATCATATTATACAAGTACATCCCACTTCTTTCCTTGCAAACATCTCTTTCTCTTAGAAACCCCCTCAGTCCTGCCCACTTAGCTGCCATCTTGGAGTCTGCAAAAGGAAAGCGGATGGCGTGTGGCCAGTCGGGCTAAATGTCACACAGGCACAACAAACCAGTTAAAAATACAAAGAAATTAGTGTTAACAGACACTGCAAGGTTCTCTTACAAATGGGGCCCTGCTACTGGACTATTGACACGTATTCACGTTCACCTGTAGTGACGACATTTGAGTCCTTTGCAGTAGTAAGCAGTAGACATTCAGCTCTTGCAAGCCAGTCAATTATAAAAGATCTGTTTGAGTGACATAACCTAGGTCTTGAGGCAAAATGACAGTCAGTGCGATGTCTCTTCGGAATTTTTCTGTTATACTCTTTCCTAGCAAACACATTCATGACATAACATAACTGCTGTCGAAGTGACGATATCAGTTAAACTGACAACTCACAACTATTCTAAGAAACACATTACCTGCCTTGACCACCAGTTTTCCCATTAATGCAACTGAGGTGTTGATGACAATGAATGCTTTAAATTATCTCCCCTAAAAATCTTCAAATGCCTGACAGAGCATAGTGCTAAAGGATTAAGAGTTAATCTTGTATAATTCAGAACTAATCCCGAAAGTAATTTGCAAGAACCTGCATCAGCCACTGAAAGCGAATGGCTTTGATCTCGGCAAATCGATCAGATTCTTCGACAGATGGCACTGGTCGTCATTTTAACTGTAACTGTTCCTGCAAAGATGTATTCTTATTTTATTTTTGTTGTTTCTTTATTGCCAGACTGGTTGAAGTGGTTTGAAGACATGGTCCTACACGCAAACTTCGGACTTGAGCAGTTTAGGGACGTAGCCCTGTGGAGACTCCCATTTCATTTCATTGGATGTTAAGCGGATGTAGACTAATACATCGACAGCAACCAAACGGTAGAGAAACATTCTTCATTTCTTAAGAACTGGTAGTGGGATCACAGTCGGCTTGATGGCACTGGAATCATTCTGAATGAAATGTTGGCTATAAATACGGTCAGTGAAAAACTAGAGTAACCACCGCTATATGTACCAACCAACAAAGTCAAGGCATGAGCATAGTCTATAATGCAAACCTTATAGGAACTGCCACGTCGATTCATATTGTCATTTTAGCTGCTATAGATTCATTTATACAAGTGGGATAACTAAGAGCATGCGCATTAATGATGGAATTTCTTAGCACCGCAAGAATTACATTTATTAACTCCGCATGTTGAACGCAACTAAGGATGCACTCAGCACCGATGCACTTATGTAATTCTTACGATGGTCAGAAATCCCATCCTTAATGCACAAGCTTTCAAACGCAACTATTCAAAGGCTTTATTTGATCGTGAGGAGCAACAGCTGCGGTAACCTGGTTCCTTGTTTTAAACTGCGTGCAGTGCAGCAGCTAGAATGTCCAAACGTGTCCTGTTGTTGACATTTTTGCTGACAGTAATTTATAGAAGTTGGACGTTCACCAATGTGGCGCTTTTCAAACCTGCAGAGCACAACAGTTACTATGATTTCCCAAACCAACGAGCTTACAAAGCTGTTGACGGCAATAAGAATAATACTATGGCAGGAAGATCTTGCTCTAGTGCTCTAATCATGACTGCAGGCAACATTATCTGGTGGATGGTTGACTTATTAGGAGTGTACGAGATAAGCGCCGTGGAGCTGACCAGCGTAACGTCGAAACCTCAAGAACTTCGAAGTTTCCTCGTAGAGATATCGATGACGAACCCCAAACATTTGCCTGGCTTTCCTGGAGTGACTGGTCAAGTCTGCCTCAATCGCTCCGAGGGTCTCGATCCCGGAGTTACTGAAACACTCTACTGTGATCAACCGGAAACCGGGCGGTATGTTAGAGTACTGAAATTTGAACGTCTTGACTTGACTATTTGTGAAATAGAAGTACTGGTGGATCCATCCCGTGGCGTAAAGCATCGTAACCAGGAAATATTTCACGGTCGTGCCAATGTGAAATCCTCGGTACCCAGTTACAAATCTCTCGCCAGTGTCGGGTCGTTACTCGAATGTGCTTTCTCGTGTCTGCAAGACAAAGATGGATTCTGTACAGTCTTCGAGTGGAGCATTGCTGCTCATGAGTGTAATCTTCTGGAAGTCAGCGAAATGACTGATAAGATAGCTGTCTACCCTAATAAGACCTGGGACACGTATGTCTCGGATAGTAATTAACACATGGCAGAATTCCTTCTTTTGGCAGGCAATAATTTTGTCACCCATCTCAACAAGTTTAACAAGTTTATTAGGAATAAACCCAGAAAACAAATGTGGTACATGGGCAAAATACAATATGCAACGGGACAGCACGTGAACATTTAAAGCACTATAACTACTGACTTCACACAGGTTCACAATGCACTGCTACATTCACTTATATTCACAACGTACTTGTAGATTTTACATTTAACAATAATATGTATCACTCACTTTCATTGATAATCATTCACTCAACCGTTACACTTATTCTTTTTTCGCCTACTTACTGAATAGCTACAAACTTTTACTGAATTTTTTGTAACGCAATTTCGATGAATTTAGCCAATCTAACTAAAACATTCGTTTTTCTGTTCTCGAACAGCTCCTTTGCCCTAAACATTTAGGGACGCAGGGACGTAGCCTCCATGTTATCCATGAATCTGAGATTACCAACATAGTACTTATTTGTCTAATACAATTTAATTTATCTTCATGTTTCTCAAACATCGCCTTCCTCCTATTTCACCTAAGAGCCATGTACAAGCATTGAGAGTACGATGTCTGTCAACGGGAGATTTCTTCACCGTTAATCTGAGATCCTGTACACTGTCTGACAGATTCAACGCTCCTACAGCCACAGTGCACTGTATCCAAAGGCAATGTAAAGAGAAAAACTATTTTAAAAAGGTAGCAAACAATCTGAGAGAAAAATTTGCTTACCCGCTGTTCTGACAGCTTTTCGTGTTTCTTTTTATACAAGATCTCCTTGCACGACTTCCAGTGTTTTCTTTTGGCTTCGAGATGTTGATACAGTAGTTTAGATTGTACCAGGGGGGCCAGATTTGGCTCTTTTAGAGCCAAAAACAAATTTCTTTAAAAAATGTTATTTTCAATTATATTTACTGTATAAATCTTGCCCTTTTCCCTCCCCACCCCCACTAAAAGAGGGAAAAAAAAAACAAGCAACGATAGAAGTGCTATATTACCACAAACATCACCCTCGCGCCGCCCTTGTGGGGACATATGCGACAGTTGGGTGTTCTAAGCTGAGAGTGGCTGAGACTAATTTCCGAAAGCCATAACGAGATCTATGCTCTCACGAAGTGGCGTATTGACAGCTCTAATAGTTTCGGAGATATTTAACATTTACTAACTGGGCGTTTGTTATCAATTCTAAATCTCATCAAAACTTTAAAACGCTCTCATAAAAAAACCCACAATTTAATGTCGCAGACGCCCCTTCGTGAGATGAGCGACGCTTTTTCTGCACGATTTTGCTAGTCCAAGTTAGCGTTGTAGCGATTACAGTGTGGGTGAAAAACCTGTGGCCGTATGCATAACCCGTACCTTAAATAATGTACTGCTTTAACTACAGTGAACACTACTAATGTTTTATGAGTTTCCCGCGGTTACAGCATTGCGTTAATTAACGTAAGATTATGCATATGGCCACTGTGTACGTTTTCCTCGAGCTAAAGTTGATCAAGGACTCCAAAATTAAACCGAGGAGGGAATAATTATGTGCACAAGGATTGTATTGCGACTATAAAGTCTGTACAGGATCACTTCTGTTATCTACGCACTTCTTTCTCTGCGTATTACATCCATGGTTCTAAATGTTTGCATATTTTTATTATTATTATTATTTTTATTGTTACTCTGATTTTCTGTCTCTGCTAGGATATAGTCTATACATTTTGTGATAATTTTGTTTACATTACGTTGGCTTAGTTTAGGGGAAAGGGGGGGGGGCAGGGCGCTGCACAGCTGGCGACCAACAATGACTGTGTTATGTGTTTCATTTCTAACATTATGTATTAACATGTATTATGAGTATTGTTACGTGTGTTTATATTATGAATGAGATGTATAACACTTATGACATTGTAAAACAATTTCCCTACGGGGTAAATAAACTCATATTTTCATTTTTGTTTTCGACATAACTCCAGAGAAAACAAAATCTAGACAAGAAGGAAGCAGCAGCTGTCCTACTACACCGGAAAAAAAATGTCAGACTGCGAGCGAGGTTACCAGGAAGGGAATGGGACAGCGAGGGAGGGATAGGGGAATAAGTAAAGGGGGCAAAAGAGCGCCAGGGATGAAAAGTACCCCTCCCTCGTTTTTCACCATCCCCATCTCCAACGTTCCATTTATAGGACACCACAATTACACACCACAAGAAATACTTAATATTATTCCTGGTCAGATGATGGATGGATAACCATTGCTCGGCGCTATTTTCCACCGTTTTCCTGAACAAAACATGTCGGTTGACGGAAATGGGTTCGGACATGTTTGTTGATAAGAATCCATCTCTCTGTCATGTCCTTAAAGCTGCACCATCTAATCCCTATTGTCGGAAGGCAAGCCCTGCACCATAGACGCTGCCCCGATTAACTTGGAGTTGCTTTCATGTTTTGAATAGTAGACATTTTCATAACCAATATTCTTTACTTTAACATTCAGGGAAACAGTAACCTATCGATGACAACATTTCTATTCAGCAGGAGATCGTTTTCTCGTAAATCTCTGAGCAAAAAAAAAACAAAACAGACGATTCGATGTGGACCGTGCTATTGAATTCAATTATTGAAGCATCCCATCATACCAGCTCTCCTCTTCTTTTATACCCGGGCCTTTAAGTTTTCTGTCTGCAAAAGCCTTGCTGTGACCCCTGAGATGTTGATATGAACTCTTAACAGCAGCGTTGATGTTCTTCTTAATTATATGTTTTTACCTCTGAATGTGAATAGTCAATAACACATTCTATCATTCTTAAGTACTCACACCTAAACACTGACAGGACATACAGATTACAGGTTACATGAACTCTGATCAATAGTTCTACAATCAATCAATAATAAGGCAAATGCTTTCAAGGACATATTATTGGAACAGTGATAACATAACCATAACAGCCAAATGATAAGTGATAGATAGTATGAAACAATATTTATGACATTTTAAACATATATTATGCATATAACATTAAAAAAGCTTGGTACGAACATTTATATGGGTGTAGATTTTAAACTTATACTAATCTATGTCGTCTTTACTTTGCTTGATTAGGAATCTTCACAAATCCCAAACGCTCCGTTTAAAACTATATCACTATTACCATTGCACTGCTATCACGTGAACTATGATCAATAGAATCAATTTATTTCCTGTCAACAAACGCAAAACAAGAACTCGTGTTTGCTGGAATGTTTACAAAAATTTCGTTTCAGTAAATGTAAAATTTTTGTTGAGTTTCACTTTGTTTTACAAGTTTATTTCCCGGTAACAAAGTTCAAAAATATGGACATGTGGCTGTATATTTATTGTGATATGGTGCCTGATTTGAGAGTATTTTCTCTACTGCAGATGATGATGACAATGATAATGATTATATTATTAGTTCTGTTATATTTGTTTTTGTTTAAAGTATACCTGGTAAAAGTCGCGTTTCAAACGTTTCTCTTACTACAGTGAATATAATGATTCTGAAGTACTGATTTCCCAAAGTTTATCATTTGTTATTTAGTTTGTTTATTTAAACTTTTGTTCAGGTATAAAAACATGTTCACATAATTATTCCAATAATAATTATACATCTATCACAATCTTTAAGACATATGATAGTTTGCATAAATTGGAACATTTACTGCAATGATAATATTTTCCTTCCAATATCTTTCTCATGGCACGATGTTTTGTTTTTTTGCGAATTGGAATCACCCAAATCTTACAATTTTAGGCTACTTCTGCTGCTTTTCAACGCCTTCTATCTAGTCGCATAATGCTTCATTTTGACAGTTTATAACACGACATCTCGTCGCACGATTACACGATAATCAGTCAGAGGCATTTTAAGGGACAGGCGTAGACATTTATGCCACGTACTAAAAACAAAAATCACATTTTTTTTAGAAATTTAAACCACGTATATTTTCCTTCTGCTTGGCAATTTGACAAAAACGCACTAAGTGAATACTTATTTCGTGTTTTAGATTATCCTTCCTCAATCACAGCTTTATGGTGCTGCTTGTGGTCATATGGCAACACTTTTTTTTCCTACACAGACATCTCTGTACATCACCGATAATTTATTTAGGTATTTCCGCAAAGTGAAAAACATGGAAGCAACGCACCACGTGACAAAGTCTCGCATCTCAAATGACGTGATCAATACTGTTATGCAACCAAAGAAATGCCGTTTACTCACATAACCAATTACGATTATAAATTATATATTTTTCGCACTGAAGGTATGAAGATGCCAACAGCGCCTGGCATAAAAATATGCAATCCTGCAAAATCAGAAAAGTGGCCATGGGAAGTGGGGGAAGGGGTTGAATTTGAATTTAAAAGGCTTAGATAGGTGCAAATACATTTGTAGACTCAGAATAGGTGAGGTTTAGCCACTCAAGTATAAACTTTGTGATTGTTGCTAGTTAGGTAAGATTACTCTGTTTACTTAGTGAAAAGGCCTAAAACATTAGGTAGCCTGCTTCACTGCCTAAGTCCTCACAATTTAATTGGTTTAGGGGCTTTTTTGTGTGTGTGTATCAAAATTTGGAGGACACGCTAAACAGCATGTGTGGAAAGTTTTTTGGCTTGGGCCCCTCTGGATAGGTTAACGAGATGTGTAAAACCGTACATAGCCAACAGTAAAAAAAAAAATAATTGGCATCTTCATTCCTTAAAGGAGAACGCTTGTCTGCCGTTGATAGCAAGCGACTGTGTAACTGTAAGACAGAACAAAAGGCGTGGCCGGCGAGTCGCGCCATGGTAGGTAATAGTCTACATTAATTATGCACAGGTAAAGAAGCACCTGTCACGTTCCAGAATGACCCCACCTTATCTAGCAATAATGATGTTGATTATCGTTTTATTTATTTGGGACGGTGGATCCTCCCAGGTTTGGGCGATATCGAAGATATGAAGGCAGGGAGCCGATATTTGTGGTATCGCTGTGGCAGGTTCCCACTAAAGCCTCCTTAATGTTAAACTTTCTAGGATTCGTTATTGGCTACATTTGGAGTCATCATGGCCATCTTGGATGCTTCGAGACCACTTTTGGAGGCTTCGAGGTAATTTTTGGAGGCTTCGTGACCACTTTTGGAGGCTTCGAGACCATTTTTGGAGGCTTCAAGACCACTTTTGGAGGCTTCAAGACCACTTTTGGAGGTTTCGAGACCATTTTTGGAGGCTTCGAGACCACTTTTGGAGGCTTCGAGACCATTTTTGGAGGCTTCGAGGCCACTTTTGAAGGTTTCAAGGCCACTTTTGAAGGTTTCAAGGCCACTTTTGGAGGCTTCAGGGTCACTTTTGGAGACTTCAAGACCCTTTTGGAGGCTTCATGGCTACCGTTGGAGGCTTTGTGGGACTTTAGGTTATCCACATCCTCTGTATTAAAAGTGGTGCATAAAATAATATACTCACAAATGCCTAGGAGGTAGTGTCGACAAATCACATAGATGAAATATATGATGGGTCCTTTGATAGACCCATAAATACCTCCTACCCGTCTTAACAATGAAGAGCAGGAGTAACTCAAGAACCCACAAATGCCTTTTGAACGAGGCAAAAATGTGCTGCTTATTTTTTTTTTGCGTGGTTGCTTATGTGAAACAGACCAAGTGGTATCAATGTGTTGTTACGAAGAGATCTGGAGAATACAAAAACTATCAATATTCTGGTATTTCATGTTCTGGGAATATTGTGAAATGAAAAACTGAAAGGCATTAACGCACCCACAATGCCTGGAAGTGGTAAGTCTAGGACTGCTCATTGCTGGGATGCTTCGCCCCCGTATCCCATGGGACCCACCCCCTTGGCTCTCTCCACCTAAAATCCGTTTTTCACCAGGTACATAGGTCCTGCCTTGCTTTGTCGTGAGAAATCAACCAGTGTTTATAATGTACCTGATGAATTAGGGATGCATTGGGAGTTTAGGAACATAATAATCATAAAGCATTTTTATTATGAAATGGGTAACGTGAAACTACAGCACTTTCCTTACCGCCCCCACTCTCCTTCCCCCACACCCTTCCCCACACCC
>JAWQUT010000047.1:946592-989563 GCA_033807755.1 Ellobium chinense | reverse complement strand
AGGCATCATTAACAAATAACTGAAGACGGTGCTGATCTAGACAGAAGAAATATTTGTCTTATCTCTCGCCCAAGACGCAATTTGGTGATCAAAATTACATTGCTGGATAACTAAATCCTTGGTAAGACAAAAAAAAAACCTGCAAAACATTTAATTTTTCATTTGGTAATTGATCCCATGTTCGTCCGATTCTAGATCACTAAGCGATCCTATTCCTCCGTCCAATTAAAGCAAACATGCTTTTAACATATCATGGTTTCTTCTAGGACTGAGTTAAGATCCATCTTCCCCACTCCCCAAAACTGTAATCATTGTCATAATCATAAAGGCACTGTGAGACAGTGAGGGCAACTATTTATGTATGTCAATTAGGCATGAAGATAAATATAATGTCCTCTGGCACTTTCACTAGTTTGAAAGTATAATTTATATATGTTCGTCATAGTATAAGAACAACTTTGTTCATGGCAATTCACAACCAAGAAATTTTAAATGAGAAAGTACTGTATGCATCCAAACTTCAAAATTTTAAACAAAACATTCTTAGACACCAGCATATTTAAAGACGAATTGAGTGCACACAAGCCAACTACTGTAGAGAACATATACTAAATTACAATTTAATTTTACAAATTATCTGCACATTGCACTTAGCAAAGGAGTAGGCAATAGTTGTCCATCTTTATGCCTAAAGCCACCATGTACTCACTCCTGACATTTCAATAGTCAAACATGTTTGGCGTTTATTGGAAATTCACAAAATTCGACCAAGAAAACCAACCTCAGTTGAATTTTAGCGATTTTCTTAAACACCAAGTGATTTTGTGACTATGAAATGGAACCATGAGTGTAAATGTACAATACAAGACTCTGAGTAAAGAGATGCTCAACCACTTTGATGAGTTAGATAAATAACTCAGATACAGGGGTTGATTTTTCTGTATGTCACGGACTGTTGTAGCAGAGGTATGCATGCGCAAATGGTATTTCCTTTTGTTAAAATATTGCACGTTACGAACTAGACTAAGCTTAGATGTGAAATTTATTTCTATCTCCAATTCGTAACATGCAACATAATCATAATCCCAGGAAGTGCCATAAGCGCATGTCTACCTATGTCTTAACGAACAGAAAGAGACCCCAACGTCTAAATATAAGCTCTCTTAGTTCTGTTTACAATAACAAGCGTATATAATAAGCTTGGATAAGCCAAACCCAGGACTCACTTGGATAAGCCAAATCCAGAACTAATTTGAATAAGTCTTTCCTGCAGTTGCAGTTGCAGCATTCAAGGTTGATGTGGAAAGCACGTGGATAAGCCAAAATACCGTTATATTTCATTGTGGTTCCCACATGGACCCGACTGCTGCTTGCTTACTTGGGGATTACTATTGGCAGTGGGGGTTGCATAATATACAGGATGGCCTCAGAAAGTTTAAAGAAAACGGGACAAGATGTTTAGCACATCAACGAACGGTACACAACTGAATTTCATTGGTCTAAGCTGTTATATTTTTATTACAATGAAAAAGAAGAAATGTCATATGGATTTGTGAGAGGTATGCCGATCTAACCCATACAGATTCACTTTCGAGAACGTTACGTGTGAAATGGTGTGCACTTCAGATCTTTTCAAAAATTCATAAAATACTTGTTTTGAGGTATCGATTTCGGGCAAACGTCAGATAGTTCAGAAATATTCTAGACTTGTGGGTTAGTTATCGGATAAATTTCGCAGGCAAAGAGCTAAGCCAAAAAATGTGTAAAGACAGAACGAAAACATTTGCACAGATAACTTATGTGAGGGTACAAGGCACAAAGTGTTAACCCGAATGCAAATTTAACAGCACACAGCTGGTGGCGTTTTCTACAACTCAAACGTCACGTCTTCACAATTTATGCCGGAAATAAGACTTAAGGTGTTGTAAAATGAGCTCATTACTGTTGATGTAAAGCCCGTCTCTATTTAAATGTTTTTATTCATACATATTTAAGTACAGAATGTTATGAATGCGAAGTTTAAACATGGCAGGATAGTGTGCGCTTTCACGTTTTGATTTTCATTCCGTTTATACACACAATATAATATGTAACTATAGTTACACGGCCGAACGGCACTCTAATTCTGTTCTGTATATTCTTAGCGACATAGTGGACTTTCTCTTTAGGGTGTCCGTTTATTAAACCATAAGGCATCAGTTGTGTGTATAGTTGTTTGATTAAATATACCTTAGATTGCCAGGTTTAACATGCACAACTAAAAAGCACAGGATAAAAGTGGTCTGATACAGGCAAGGACACGTTTCATGCACACGGAATGCAAGACATTGAGGAGAAATGAAATGTCATAATCTTACAATATATTTGTCTGTTAGACTCAGCATACAAAAGCACAGTATCACATCCCAAAATAAACACGACCGCCTGGTATATGTACAATTCGTGCCTATGTAGTGCAGAACATGTGTGTAAGAACTCAACCACCTACACCTTTTAAGTAAATTTTGTCTCTTGTAATTAGATCTAGGTTAGAGATATAGCATTAGCAAAGAAAAAAAATTACATCACAAAAAACCAGTGGGCTGGAAATTGGAAAAATACATTTCGTGCATAAACAGTGTCGAACTTTTATAAGAAAAACTGCCCAATCTGTTCACGCCTGTCATTTCCTTGAAATGCTCACTTGTGTCATGATTGCTATATTTTTTGTTAATTTTCAATATTTCATACATTTCTTATAAATTTTAATCACGAGCAAAATTTGAATGGGTGGTGACACTTGAGGAATGAATTATTCCCGTCAGTCTTAAGAAATCTTAACTGCAAATAAAACAAAAACGACGTACGTATGAGAGAGTCATGCTTTATAACTATAGGAAAACGTTTCAAGCATCTTCGACAGTATTCACTTCAGGACAAATGTGCAACCAGAACAAAACAAAAATGACAGTCTTGGGATTAATAATTCTTTAATCATAAGCAATTTTGATGTACGACCCATATTAGTCTGTCATTTCCGTTATCAATCAAAATTAGATCTATGTCCTTTGTGGCTTTTCACAAAGGGAAGATTGACTGAAGACAGTTTCACAAAAGGAGAAGTGAACATTCACAAAGGCGGAAGTGATTAAACAGTTTCACAAAGGCGGAAGTGACTATAACAGTTTCACAAAGGCAGCACTGACCATAAACAGTTTCACAAAGGGAGAAGTGACCATAACCTGTCAAAATAGCTAAGTGACCATAACCAGAGGCACTTCGTTCTCTCAGTTCCAAGGTTTTTATTAACTTTTGTTCATGTCAGCAGTTTTCAAACTTTGGTCTTTACGAACCGTTGTGGCTGTGGTTGACATACCCATGGCATTTCCTGATGTTATGATCATATTACGACTTAGTGCAATATGATCTTAACGCTGAGAAATCCAAGATGCATGCATACCTCCACCATATCGGTCCATTAAAAATCTTAACTTGAAAATAAACTGTCTAATATTTCTGTTGAATTGACCTTAAGTGAAACCTGAGGTTTTAAACATAGGATATAGACCTGCCTTCTCTCAAAGCGTTGTGAAGGAAACAGCCCGAATATCAAAACACCTGTCTCTATTGCAATGTGCAAAATCTCCTGACATAGGTGTAATGATGTAATGTATGCGCGCCGTACATCACATCATTTAGAGCTAGTGTCACGACATTTTGGACACTACAACAGATACCTGTATTGATTGTTATTAGACTGTTTTGTTCCCAAAAGGTTTCAGAGAGAGTATTGTCTACCGAAATTAACTGTATCTCATAAAGGTTTGTAAGGAGAAAAGATTTCTGGAACGGTGCTCAAAATATCGTGGCATTTAGGATTCTAAAATGGATGCATTTTTAAAAAAATGTTTTTAAATTTTTTTTGCGATTTAATTTTGTCAGGATTTAAGAGGTAGGTGGTTATGTGTTGCTTAGTTTACAATTAGGTGAATGACATGGATATTGGACAACTGATCAGCTGTCTTTTTTGTTGTTCTTTTCTACTACTAAAAGGCCAAGATATGTGGAAAATTTTCCCATGAAAGATACAGTGAAACCTCGCTATACCGCCACCCGTTATACCGCCATTCCCGCATACCGCCAGCTTTTCGCCGTGGAACGGATCTGACACCTATACAAAGTCACTAAAAATCTCGTTATACCGCCATCCGCCATCCGCCAACAGTTTAACTGTTACATTCATAACTTGAGTATAGTAAATATTGCTCGTTATACCGCCAACGTAAATTTAACCCCCACTCCCCACTCCCCACCTCTACCTAAATCCAGCTAACAGACGGAACATCACTTGGCGCCACAGTCTGTGCTTGTTACTCAAACACCAATCCTACTACACACTCTTCGCTTTTTGGAAGCGAAGTCCTGATAGGCCTACTGATGGGGCATGCAGTGGGAAAGGCGGGTCACAGTTCAATCTCCTCTCGCTCAATAGGCCTAGAGAGTTTGCGAACGAACGTAAGCGCGCGCGAGGTGATGCTTCAAATGGTTCGCATCAGTCGCGGGGTACGATGCAAACAGCACACATTGATCTATGACGTAGGCCTAGCACTCGTGTGATTCTCCGACCCGGATGTGTAATGTATAGTAGTCAACTTCTTTTCTTATCAATCTCCAACTTGACACATGCGCTTCCAATCCTTAGTTCTTGCTTGTTTTTAATTTTAACTCTATTGTTTTAAAATCAACTCAAGTCCTTAAACACAAATAACAACAACAACAAAATACAAATGAAAGCAATGTAAACTACAAAATGACAACGAAGGTTTATGTCTAGTGGAGAGATAAGATAACTGCATTACTTTAGACATGTTAGCCAGTCCAGTGTTGGTAAATTACTTATTTCCCTTGTTCTACATGGTATTTTCGTTATACCGCCATTCTCGTTATATCGCCATTTTTCTGTTTGTCCCTTACTTGGCGGTATAACGAGGTTTCAGTGTACTCTCATTTAGTAGGGCATGCTGTCACCGTATGGGAATTTAAGAGTTCCCACTTTGCTAGTTACAACAAATGATAAATGTTACGAAACATGATCAAACGCCACATTTTAAATACAGTGTGGGTAAACAGACATGGAACACACTGTCACTATACCAAATAAAATTATCTTCAACCGGTTTTATAACCGTTGAGTCTTAGCTGCATTATGAGCTGCATCAGTTATGCGATAATCGGAATAATCCACAGCTGTAGTATAATTATTTTATTAAAATTCAAACAATCTGCACCTGACTGCACCGTTGTTTTCATCACTGACAATTCCTAAATCATACCCAGCAGCTAGTACATCTCACAACCCGTAGTTCAGACCTGGAAATTATCTTAAGACATACTTCTGACACAAGGAGTGTCCATGCACCTTAGCCTACCTTTCAGTCATAACAGAGTGAAAAAGTTTACATTATACATATATAATGTGCATGAATATGTAAAGATTTCTAAGATACATGTAATAACAATCCGATATTGGAGTGCTTAAACACTGTCAGGAAAGTAAATAGTCACTGCAGGTTTACACACTTGCATATCTAAGTCAGCTGCGTTGGGCATATTATCTGGGGGATATTTTCCAAAGTACTTTCTCCGTGCTATTGCCTGTTCTAATGCATCCAGTGTTGCCTTGACCAGAATAAGTTAAATTTCTGCTGCCGTCAGGAGTTGTTAGAGAGGGCATGCAAATTTGATCCCTCACTCTTTTGAATAGCTTGAGGTCCCAAGCGGGTTTTCATGAGGGTAGTTTTAAACTATGTCGCATTCCTTGTATTGCTCCATTCAGTTCGTTTTTTTTTTCTATGATTTAGACTGGACTGCTTGCAGTGGAAATCGCCGGAAATCGCCAACGAAATTAAATGAACTGGCAGCAGTGGGAAGTTAGTAAAACATATGTTGACATTTTAAAGAGTGTATCGCTGTTTACATGAGACTGGGTCAATGTCAGTTGTTCTGATGACTGAATGAGTATGAATACTTTCACTGGCTACATAAAGGTGAATTTCCATGTAAGCAGAGGGGTTGGATTTAAAGGGGTTCTGACTGGCTACAATCATAAAA
Organism: Ellobium chinense; assembly: GCA_033807755.1. NCBI lineage: Eukaryota > Metazoa > Mollusca > Gastropoda > Ellobiida > Ellobiidae > Ellobium > Ellobium chinense. Next base: position 983,473 of record JAWQUT010000047.1, on the reverse strand, counting down.
TAGAGCCTTTCTACTACTTCGTTTTAGCCTTCCATAACCGGAAATCATTTTTCGTACCCTACCACCAAGTTAAACTAGACTTGCAACAGAACAGAACGGCATGCGCCTTTTATACCAGAAAACTTAGCCAAGCAAAGTGGGATAAATGAGAAAGGGGGCTGAGAAACAAGATGAGAGCTGAAGGCAGAAAACAGTTCTAAAAGGCACTCAAAGAATTCCCATTATTTCGTTCAGAAAATTACACCAAGTCGACAACATGAAGGAACAGAGCGAAAGAAGGGAGCAAATCAAAAGAATCTGTGCAGAAATTCAAGGAAATCTTGCTAATCAAAGCATGGTAAATGAATCTTATGGCACAATTTCTAACAGATACATGATAGGCTGATAAAATGACTGCCAAATTGCTCCAAATTTTTTCTTTTTACCTGAAAAAAAAAAAAAGTGAGGCATCTACTGGTATAGACGGCACTGACATCTATGTTTGGTGCCCGTTCTTTTCAAGCTGTTAAACTATTATACTAGGGCCAATTGGAGTTATATTTTCATTTTAGTTTCATGTCCCACAAAGGCATGGTTGGTGATTGGGTGGTCCCCAACACCACTATGAAAAGATTTCACTGAAATCTTGACAAAAATGGCATTTCATGGGTCATAAGGGTCGAAACTCTTCAGTTTAAAGTTTCTTATATGAATTGATCCGATTTTATCTGAGAAAGCAATAGTGTAGATCAGAAAACGATTTACAGAGGTTCTGCAAATGGTTCTTTACTCATACATAGTAAAAACCTACCATTCTGACTTACATATTTTTTTTTGGCAAAGAACATTTTACCAAGGGATAGTGCATGTAAACTGGTGCCTTCCTGTTTACACATCCATCTACTATAACAACTGATAAAAACTTGTCTTCCACCTGGTGACCGCGAACAGCACCGAGGTGTTGTATATTCTGAAACATCACAGATACAAAATGGCCGGCCGACATAATTATGAGTGAAAGTGTTAAGACAAATACTATAGTGCAGAAGATATTAAAAGTGGTTTTCCAAATGACTGCTGTCTAAATCGGATAAGTATGAGATAAAGAGAAATTGAAAAATATATTTCATATCAGTAATTTGCTAACTGGAATGACTTCACAGAATTATTTGATTTCTTGACTTGTCTTAAATACAATTTTCAAACGAAGATTTGTTATGGAATAAAGCCACGTGCTTCAGAAGATTATATGATTATCATATATTTAATAGTTAAGAAATTTAGAAAGTAGACAAAAAAGTTTACTTGCCGATTTTGGAAAATCACTTTCATTACTTTGGCATGCACGAGCTCGTTTTGTGTTGGAGGTTATAAATGAAAACCCATTTTAGTCATGCAGTGAAGAACTCAGATGCAGAAGTCTTTAATAGTCTTTTACCGTTGATATGAGTACCGGTAGCTTCGTATTTAAAGTGTATGTTTGATTGGGTCTGTGATGGTTAATCCAAATTAATCAAAAAGTCGTGAAGTTAACTTTGAAGTCGGGTGCGAAGTTGTGGGAGCAAGAACGTCTGCATCTGATTTCTTGAAAAAAAAAAAAACGAACAAAATTTGTCTCTGTGATGCTGTCGCGTAATGGTTTTATGAAGTGATGTGAAATACTGAAGAAACTTTTACTAATAAAAATTATGTTTACATTTTCTAGACATGGACACAAAGAAGGCAACCAGCGATCCTTTGGGATTAACAGTATGAGTGATGTAGTACTATTAAAATAAAGAGCAACGGTGAACATTCGCAAAGTTTCCTTTGTTCATTTTTTCCGTCAATTTTTAGATTGACTTACAACATCTGCGCATGTTTTTAAGAAGAGAATTACAAAACCTGGAAAAGGTTATCGGAAATTGTAATCTTAACTTTTGTCCCATGAGAGGCCATTCTTCCCCGTGAATAATTTCATAATGGTGCGTGGACAACCGAAAAAAATGCTGCTGTAAAAGAAACCTAAGAGATTTTGATTTAAGGATATAAAGTTAATTAACAATTAAGCTATAGGTGCTGATGGTTTCATTTATGGGAATATAAACGCCACTTTGTGCTGTAACTGAAAAGAACCAGAAAAAAATCAATCTCTGATTTCTCTTCTTATTCTCATAGAAGTGGGAGGTTCCTAACCAAAATTCGAGGCACAGCTAAAGGATGTCGACGTGCGCTTTACGACCAGAGAAATGCTTAAAATGTTTTCCTTGTACGGCATTGAGAATAATATCTAGGTCAGGAAAAAGAGTGCTGTTTCAACCTTGGCACAGAATGAGAAGTTCATAAATCAAACCAACGATAAAGTAGAGAAATGGGCTTAAAGCGACTAAGACACTGTAATAATGGTATATGAGAAGAGGTCTGATTTTAATTAAAGACAGGGAAGAACTATGGAGACTATTGCAAAGAAAACCAATCTTTTGGAGAGTATAGCAAAGAGAAGATTTACTGAAAGTATTGCAAGGAGAAATTTGAGAGTATTGCATCGAGAAGATTTACGGAAAGTTTGGAAAGACTATCTACGGTGAGTATTGCAAGGTGAAACCCACTGAACTTAAAGATTATCTGACCTGACGTATTTGATTTGGTTACAGTGACCTCAAATGAAGTTCGCCCTTGTTTACAAATAGAAGCCAGAACCCCCTACAAATAGAAGCCAGAACCCCCTTAAATCTGTTTAACATCGCCTTATGGGGACTGAACCAGTGCTGGCAATAATACGAGGACAATAATATCTTGTTCATTTCTATATCTACCAGAATAACACGTCACTACATAATGAAGCAAAAGACAGCTTAGTTCTGTGGATGTTAAGAAATATGCTTTCTGCGAGTGAAAAAGAACATGGTACGAATCTTTATCACTACATCTAATGGACACTAGAGCTGTGAAATGCAGGTTAAGTTTCAATGAATTCTATGAAGACAGACAATGCATAGTAACAATCTTTTGGTGTATATAAGGTGGCCTTCTGATGTCTTGGTGATCTTGGTGTAAGCTATAGATGACTGTCTTGCATGGTAGTTCTGAGGGTCTTTCTTCGGCCGTCTCAGTGTGCCTTAAGGAGTCTCACACCAGTGCTGGAGTTCCGAGAATATTCTGGTTGGCTCTCTTTGGTGCCCACGCTTCCTTTCCGTAAGAGTGGTTGGCTGCAAGAAAGAAAAAGACCCACAAGGTCTATGACAATCATCTAGTGGCAACCTGAGACGATCGTGCATCTATAATTAATGCATGTATATTTACGCATTTACAATGTGCAGCGAAAGCAGAATGAAAACAGTACGCCTGCAGAAAGGCGTTTCTCTCACTGGTACGGTGTGACTCTGCTCACCAGAACTTGTCGAAGGTATCCAAAACTGATTCATACCGGTTATGAACAGGATTAATACAATCTAACAGGATATTGTGATAGCTGTAGAACGTTACTTTGATGTGACTACATTTTATTTACGATAATAATGTAATCTGACATCCACAACTATGCTTGACAAGACTTCGGAGGATGTAGAAAAAAAAAACGCAGTGTGGGAAGACTGGTCCAGGGTGATGGTCGGTAAGTAGTACATGTATTTTGTTTTATAAACTCACCTGTTCAAAATCAACTGAACACCAAGTTTCAGGATTCGGCCTCAACCAGGCAGTTTCAGCTCACTGTCTCAGGCACTTCTCTCTTCGGCGCCAGTCTGGTAGATGTCGCTGTGTGTATCATGGAGATGTCAGATCGCCCCAGGTCCGTTTCCTTATGCATGGCGAAAAGACGTCCTTCCATCAAGAGCCGTCTACTGCAGGGTCACATAAAAAAAAAAAGGGTTAAATTCATAGACGAATAAGTGTGCCTTTGCAAATTTACTTCGAGGGAATTTTTTCAGTTTGCCTTTTGTACTCAATGTTATCGACCAAGCTATATTGACGTCTTCACGGTGAGTAGTAAACAGCAAAGAGACTTACGAAGCAAATATTCTGACTAGCTCTTTTATTTGAAGCAGAGCATGTGTAATCTTTTATCTTGCAATCTTAAGTGGATATCAAACTGCAAGCACCGATTCCTAAAACCTGCCCAAATCACCTGTTTCCGATTTTATATAGTTTTATAACAGACATGTAATCATGATGAAATTTTAATGCAAAGAATACTTTCCCACTCTGACAATGTTTTAGATAGGAACATGTAAAATGGATTTGGGGGCGGAGAGGGGAAGAAGGCCGGAGATGTAGATCCGGCAACAAGGAGGTCAGCTAATATAAGAATGCGTGTCAGAACATTTCCGTGACGATTATAATCAGCAGGAAAAAAAGTATTTTTCTTCCTGGTATACCTTAGCATTCGCGAAATTTGAGCTAGCAGGAAAGGGATGTGTTTCATTTGATGGGGGAAAAAAGTAATGATTGATTATTCAAAACTTTTAAGAAACAATGTATTTTATATGACAGCATGCAAGATATATTACCAAGTAATGTTTGAAATGTTAAGGTTACTTGCCATCAGAAGAATTACATTAGTGCATTGGTGGTGAATGCACCTTAAGTACTATTAGTTAATCCTGGCAATCAATCTCTGCTGGATAATTATGTTCCAATTCACTGAAAGATATGGAAAAATGCACACGGCAAGTAACGAATAATTTGCAAGAAGAGGTGATTTTTTTTTCACTTGTCATGACAGAAAAGAATAGATTATAATCACCATAATCACCTGTATAAAATCGATTTGGGCAAGAAGTTTGACGGCCAAAGTTCTATCCTCAGTGGAGTCCTACAGGTCTAATCGTCAGTGACGTTCTCGAAGGCTCGCCTATGAAGTCCCATCTGTCCAAACCCGTGAATCCTGGTTCTGCATGACATGCAGACTTCTTTCCCGATGGTGCGCCCGTCTGCAAGTTAAAGGAACAGATGGATATATTTTCGCCAATCGCTCAAACGCAGCTTTGTAAATAGAAGGTTCGTGGTGCTAAAATTTAAAAAAGTATGTTCTAGAAGAGATTTCCATGTGTGTGCCTCCCACATCCCGCAACAAAAAAAGATTGTAAGATTTGAAAACTACACTTTTCTTTCTTTGTGTGTCCCCACAAACAAAAGAAACCCCTTCTGTTTTATACCGACCATTCAAATCATCCTTTTTTAGTCTCTTTAGTCAGGAGCATGTAAGATGGCACACACATGGAAATCCTTATATAATATTCCTCAAATACCTTGAGAGAAGTTCATAACTTATTTGTTCGATTAAAATGTCCAGATATTACACTATCCATCCCTGAAAATGAATTATTGAAACGGCACTTCATGAGCCGGCAGACATTTTGAAAGTGTTCGGGAGGCGGGTTTCCGGTAAATCTGAAAACTTTCCTGAACAGTATTCTACGATCAGCTGAAGTTATTTTGTGATCTATCATATTTTCGATAACTCACCTTCGTGGTCTGTGCGCTTTCTGGTCTAGAGTCTTGAATATTCCGTTCCGAAGTTGGCAGCATCAGATCCGGTCCTGGATTGATGGCAGCGTCGGCTCCCTCTCAGGATGGCAGCGGCAGCGTCGGTTCCCTCTCAGGATGGCAGCGGCAGCGGCGGCTCCCTCTCAGGATGGCAGCGGCAGCGTCGGCTCCCTCNGATGGCAGCGGCGGCTCCCTCTCAGGATGGCAGCGGCGGCTCCCTCTCAGGATGGCAGCGGCGGTTCCCTCCCGAGATGGCAGCATGTGTTCCCTATCAGGACGGCAGCATTGGATCCCTCCCGAGATGGCAGCGTCGGTTTCCTCCCGAGATGGCAGCATGTGTTCCTTTTCAGGATGGCAGTTTCGGCTCCTTCTCGGCAGTGTCAGTTCCTTCCCGAGATGGCAGCGTTCCGTCTCGAAGTTGGCAGGTGGTGATTAAGTGAGATTTCCCTATCTGACACAGATTTCTACAGTATGAGATTTGAAGGAAAACACAGTATCCAATTTAACAAAGTTTTCACCATGGAGAGACAGAACAGACTAACTACAGGACTCCTCCGGCTGTAAGTATGATGTTAAGGAGGGGATAGGGGTTGGGAACAGGGATGATTAAAGGTCAGGGGCGTGGACTAGAGCTAGGACTGGGAGTAAGAGTAAGAGCTGAGGAGAGGGGAGGAGAGGGGTGAAGGTAGCAGTGGGTTAAAGTTAGGGTTAGACATGCTGTTAAGACATGCTATTGGAGACATGCTGTTGAGATACATGCTGTTAGGTACATGCTGTTATGATGAGACATGCTTTTCGGATAAGAAATAAGAATATTGGAGCCGGTCAGAAGAAAGCTCCGTAGGATGAAGATTGGCAGCCTAGGAGTGGGGTAAAATTTCCGGAGCAGAGACAGAACGAGAGAATGAAAAAGGATCATTAATCTGGCGGGAGCGAGGGGGATAGGGAGGGGGAGGGGAAGGGGAANGGAAGGGGAAAGGGGAAGGGGGGAGGGTGTAAGGGTCGTAGGGAAGGAAGGTGGGAAGGGATCCCAAAATTGCCCCTGGGAGCAAGATACTGTCTACTAGATTGTGTCAGATATGGAAATCGATCCAGTTTCCCGTTGCACAAGATGCTGCGACCATCAGCTGTGGGAGAAAGAAAGAAGGTAATTTATTACATCTGATGTATTATATGGCGTGAAAGATGGATGATAATGGTTCTCAAATCTCCAGGACGCTCTAGCTGCGCTTCTAAATGCCTATCATGATTACACGAGCATTGCTGCATTGGTCTCTGAGGAAAACTGACTTTGACGTTTTTATAAGTTCGTCATATCTTTACTGAAGGTTTTAAGTGTTTTTTTTTTTCCACCATAGCACCGGCATGCGTCTTTTCTATTCATTGATTTTCTCCTGTCTGTAACCACTTTTCTTCCGGAAGGATTTCCATATGTGGTAGCTCCTACAACTACGGTCACTACCTTAATTCTGAATAACGTACTAATACAATCCTAACCCTAACCCTATCTCCTTAACCCTAACCCTACCCTTAACCCGAACACTAATGCTCATCGAGACGGGAGTATCAGTCGAAGCGAGCGTAACTCCTTATCGCCAGTTACCCTATATGGAAATCCTCTCCTCCTTCCCTCCACGCTGTGACACGGTTTTACAGAATTGAGCAAATGTGGCGTATGAAAAAAAAAACAAAACTTTTAATCACTTTCAGCGGGACTAAGCTAATGTGACATTTTTATGGAAGGATTTCAATATGTGGGCCATCTTACTACATGCAGGAAAAACGAGATTGCAAGAACTGAAAACGATCATGTTTCTTTCTTCGTGTATACCCTACAAAAGAGGGCAAGTCCCCTTTTTTTTTTTTGAATACTAGCCCCCCTCAAAATAATCACCCTGTTGTATATATTTATTGGTATGGGTCAGGAGCATGTTGTAGGATGGCCCACATGGTAATGCATTTTTTTTTCTTTTAAAGACACACGTGATTCCTTCAAATGAAATTTGAATTCGAAATCTGGCTATTTGAGGCTATTTTAGGTGATAAAAAGCAGAGCAGCTACCTTTCCATTGCAACTCTATGTCAGCGGCGTTCAAAACAGGGCTTTTTGCAAGTTTTATAACAGATCTTTATTTTGCAGTTCTTAATATCGCTTGTATTTCCTCTGTATTTCCTTAAGAAAAGACAGAAGTATAACTTTACAGAAACAAGGTAATGTAACACAAAGATTTCTCACCCGCTGGTATACAAAATTCTAGGCGAATATCTTGTCTTGGGCTGATGGTTGACACTCTAGGCGTGATGTTCACTAGACGAAGACGTGTCTGAGAAATGGCGCACTGGAGCTTTTGGACTCAAGTTTTTATGGTGGATATTTTCCACGGGTTTGCCCTAAGCTAATCGGTTTTAACTGGTTCGTGTTTAGCTTCCCCATAACTCGTGTTCACTCGTGTTCACTCACTAGCTGCGCCAGTTCATAAGAAAGAAAATGGAAAAAGAAGATTTATTTTTCACCGTGACAAAAGTGTAAATTCCGTCAAGTCATGACTCTGCCTAGTATGATTCACGTGCTTAGACAAACAAATTGATGAGCAGATCTCAGCGAAAGCCGATTTAGTGATCACTGTCTAGTCTGCAATTTTTGTTTGTTTGTTTCAGGACAGGACAAGGTCACGACCGATATTTTGTCCTATCTACCCGCCTCTCTCCCATCCATTCTCTAACCCCCTATTCTCCTAACCCCCCCCCCCCNGGCCCCTTTCTTCTTCCTTTCCCCATATCATCCGCCTACGTTGAAATGGCGATTGCGACCTAAACCTCTTCTCAATCTTTTTGATTTTTTGTATGTCATAAGGTGGTACAGGAATGTTACCGATTTTATCAATCCTCAATATCATATATCTGTTCATCGTCAGGAAGATGGGTTCCGATGCAATTTTATTGTTCTTTGACAAAAATAGGTAAAAAAAAACAAACAAAAAACCTCACAACAATAGATGTTTACTGTAATGATTATGTAACAATACTAAAATACTGAGGGGTCGTCTCTAAACTATCTACAGTTCACTGACCACACAGTGTCTGATGTCAGTTGGTGCTTACAAGTAAATTCACTGACAAAATGAGGTATTTTCAGACGGGTCAGTTACACCACGTGATCTAGGGATTGTTAGGATATTTTGATAAATGATGAGTAATAATTCATGAGCAGAGCATGTAAAGAAACCAAGGTGTGAGCAAGATTTCTTAGGTCACGTGATGGAGCTGAAAATACCTGTCTAACGTGTCAAATGTTTAGGCCTAGTCGGACGGTATGAATACTCGCATTATAAAACCAATAATCACAAAAGAAATGAAGACTTTACTGTTAGCTATTACCCGTATTGCCCTATCAAATAACATATTTATTTTAGTTGTGTATGTTGTAAGACTGAGCAATAGTTTACAGCAGAAAAAAAATTTTTTTTTTGAAAACTTGGCTCTAGGCCGTGAAAGACGTTATCAGAATGCTAGTGATCAGTGCCTCCAAATGGCAGCGGCAATACATACTCCCGAGGGAGTTGAGAATGTCCTAGAATGATTTGGCCTGATTGGGTGATGCACTGTGGCGACTGTCAATAATTTTGTTATGGGCTCCATTTTTTAAATTGTGCATTTATATGTATAATGTTCTATATTTATCTATATTATGAATGAAATATGTATAACATTGTATGGCATTGTAAAACACCTTTCCTGTTGGGTAAACGAAGAGTCTTATTTTGTATTTTTTAATGTCACACATCTGAACATAGACGGTCTATTTCCATGTTTCGAGTAAAATATATTTGTTTCATTAAATCTCCATGTATCTTCATGATTATCCCGTCACTCGTAGAAAATGGAATGCATTTTTTTTTAAAGGGATGCAATAAGTAGTGCTGGGCGTAAGCGAAAAAGTAGTCGATTACTAATAATTTTGAACAAAATCCGTGACAATTACTTTTTTTTTCAAATTATACATTATTGGTTAATTTTTTTTGTGAACATTTTACAAACTGCGAGAAAAATAAGCTTCTGTAAAATCTATTATTAGTCAAGAAAATACCGAGTGCTCTTTCCTACATTGACGGTTTTTTTTTTTCCCATACCCACCCTGGCATCTAAGCCAGAGCACCCCTCCTTGCAAATGTCCCCCCACCCCTCACCCCTTTCTCAAACAAAAAAAAAATTGTCTGAGGGGCAAGGCATTTTAGAAGCCCACCATCATGCCGCCAAATAGTCGCCACAAGTAATCCAGATTTTAATCCAGTAATCGAGGCTACTAAAACTCGAGGTATCGCCCAGCACTAGCAGTAACTAATGATCATGTCAGGGCTGTGTAGCAAGGCATTAAATCGCCTGTAAAAAGGTCATGGAAGGCCCAAGACTCAAAAACAAAAGATTATTTTAGCTGCAAAGTGGAAAAAAAAAAGCAGCGAATTTAAGCAGTTTCATAACAAAGGCTTAAGAAACATAACGAATGTATGCGGAAGGCATTATGTCCATTTGCGCGGCTTGACGATGCTGATGAGTAGCGATGACTGATATTACCGCAGTAATTCTTAAATTTGTAGAACATTTTTTTCTTTTAAGCCAAGCAAACATCATTTGACTAACTCGTAATGTTTGTGTCATGACTTATGTTTGGTGTGGTCATTTAGCCAATGGCCTTGACTGATGTGACCCAGTGTATATTTTTGCTACACTGTCTGAGCGGAGTCCTCTTTGGGTGTATGCATAATCCATAAAAAATAATGCACTAATTAATACACTACATTAGCTACACTGAACACTACTAATGTTTTGGGCGTTTCCCGTGGTTAACACAACGCGTTAACTAACGTAAGGATTATGCATACGGCCACCAAAGTCCAAGGAGTCCTCTGCCTATGTCGTTTAGTTTTGATTCTGTCACGTTTAAAAGCTGCGCTATCCTATCATTCCTGTCTGAAGACAAACCCTGCCTACAAATGACCGTGGGCTAGAGGAAATTGCTTTCAGATGTCAAATATAGATGTTTGTATGTCAGTTTTCTTTGCCGTAATGTTCAGAGACACAGTAAACTAGCAATCTGCAAAGTTCCTAGGCAGTATGAAATGTCATACCTTTTTTTTTTTTTTTTTTTTTTNTTTTTTTTTTTTTTTTGCTCAGACTGTTTGTGAAGATTATGCATTCCAGTAATGGTGCCTGTGCATATAAATAAGTACACAATAAATAAATAAATAAATAAATAAATAAATAAATAAATAAATAAATAAATAAATAAATAAATAAATAGTCTATGTACTGTTAAAATATGCTTCAAATATTTAAACTATTTCATAAATATTGAATGATACCCATCCTCCACGAAGCAGATGCAAATAAAATAAATAGATAGAGCAACACATAAATGAATGAATACTCGTGTAAAATTCGGAAAAATAGCTCTTCAATATGAACCGTACAACTGAATTCAAATTGATAAAGTGTCCCATCATGCACTGTTCTTCTCCTTTTACACCCTGGGCGTGCCTTTTAAGAGTGCAAGAAGATTTGTACGACAGTTGTATTTCACTGACAAAGAATCCATTAACTCCCTGATGACAACGAAGGTTAAATGCCACATTCAATCCAGCATCGTAAGAGTGGGTCATTTCTCTCAAACGGCAGACAGTGGTAACTCTCGACTCCTGCACTTGGTGAAAAAAATATCCTTGCCGTTTGATTCTACATTTCGACCTATTAGGTTTTGTAAATTTGAGAACAGATTGCGAACACATTATCAGCTATAAAGATATGCGTCTGCGCAAGAATGTTTTCTGTGGTAACAAGAAGCATATCTAGTACAGCGGCAAGATCTAGGAATTAGCAAAGATAAAGAACTAAAGACATAAGCAAGTTATCATCGCTCATGACTCCAGTTTCTGCTCGCATTTTCGCTCTAACGCCTACTAAGTTTAAACAGTTGATTTGCCTTTTTCATCCAGCTGATGAGGTTTACACCCTTCACAAATTTCTGCCATCTTATGGCAAAAATGCACATTATTATGCACCATAAACCATAGTGCATAAATTTGCGCACTGTATCTTTGCTGCGCAGACTCTAATGATTTTTTTTTTTTTTTAAATCCAGAAAAACAGGGGAGATGACTGTGCTTCAGACATTATTAAAAGTGCATTTAGGGCAGCATTCTTTTCTCTTTCTTGTTCGCTCCCTTCTTTTTTTCTTCCCTATTTTCATCATTTAGTGTAATCTGTGTTGTTTGTTTGTTTGTTTCTTTCTTTCTTTCTTTCTTTCCACCCCCCTCTCCCANATCGTTCCTATTTTGTTTTCTACCCTTCTTTCAATTCTGAGTTTTTGTATTCCTTCCCTTATTTCATGCTCCCCTCCATCCTCCCTTTCTTGACCCCATCCTCTTTCCTTTCTCTGTCCTTCCTTCATTCCTTCAAGCACTTGTTTCTTTCTTCCTTTCGTATCCCTACTGAAGTTTCGTAACTGAATGGACGATCAGTAACTCCCAGAATTATCTCTCCATAGTCTAGCTCACACAATCCTTCCCATTACGCACACTTTTAGCTCCTCTCAGCACCACTTTCTCAAGCTTCAGAAACGACAAACCTCCTTAAGAGAGGTTTCCTTCCAAGATGCACATGCGCTTCACAAAGCAAGTCGCAACTCCAGCTTGGCTTCATTATCGGTACATGACTCGCGAGCAGCAAATCCCGTTGCTGTAGACGATAGTTTGGAGCGCCATAGAATTTAATTCAGTTGTTATAAGCCTATCTCGTTACCCCTTCCTTACGTCATGATTTTTTAAATGCTGACGTTCCCAAATTACCAAGGGCTCATGAGCCTGTACGTAAGTTTTTTTTAGGTCCCTTCAGCAGGATTACGGCTATTTTGCGGCCTTGCAACTAGGAATAGTTCATTACATAGTAGTGATCAGTCGAAAATGAGGTATTTTCAGCTCCATCACGTCACCTAGGAAATTTTGCTCACACGTTGGTTTGTTTAAATGCTCTGCTTATGTATGATCTCTCATCATTTATCAAAATATCCTAGCAATCCCTAGATCACGTGGTGTAACTGACCCGTCTGCTGAAAATACCTCATTGTGTCAGGGTCACGGCTGAACACTATTCTCGCACGTTAGGGAACATATTATTCTGATGGTAGGTATTTAAGAATTAAATTGCTGTGAAGTTAGCGTCCTTATGGTGTAGTAGTAGCACGTTCAGCTGAGAGACCCTGGCTTTGATTCCCGGTAGGGGCATGAAATTTTATAGTGTAGATTTTTTTGCGACCCTTCTTCTCAAAACTGGTCCTTCACAGTAATTTGGTAAAATCTCTAGTGACACATTTCCCTAAAATAATATGTAACATCTGAAAAATTATCAGACTGAGCTCACAATCCTCCCCCATAAATAAAATATAGAATACCTTGCCACCCGGTTACACATAGAAAGCAAGAAACTGGGGTACATCGAATAAGACACGGGAAAGCTGCTTACGGGATATGTATGTCAGCAAAATGCTTAGTGGACAAAAGGATAAGGACATATTATACACTGTATATATATATGTACGTCATACGTAACGAAGGGGATCTTCTATCATTTAAAAGTGTACAATTTCTTTGTCATTTTTTTTTGTCTCTCCAGTGTAGTAAAAATGAAAAAGGTCGATCTAGGTGCAACCGGGTGGCAATACATAATTAAAGTATTCATTCTTTAATATCAATGGGGAAGAATGTGAGCTCAGTCCGATACTTTTATTTTTCAGATGTTACATATCATTTCAGGAAGTGTGTCACCAGGGATTTTACCAAATACTGTAAATAATCAAGTTTGAGAAGAATGGCCGAAAGACCCTACAGCTATGAAAATTTCATGCCCCTGCCGGGAATCAAACCAGGGTCTCTCAGCTTGCAAGTCTGAACGTGCTACCACAACAATACAGGGACGCTAACTTCACAACAATTTAATTCCTAAATACCTACTGCCTGAATATGTTCCTTAACTTCCACGTGCGAGCCTAGTGCTCGCCCGTGACCCTAGCACACTTCCCGACTGCATACTGTCATCATAGGCTTACTCGGCGGAGCACGTTCCTTTCAAAGCGATAACGTGCTTTTTGAGATGTGCGATCATACAAACCCCAGGGAGGACACAAATTCACCAAAGAGTCATTTCTTATTTGGACAACATCTATAATGGTGGGAAAACCCATCTCTCCCTTGTCATTCAAGCGTTGATTTATGGACACTGTCGGAGACAGTCTAACACCACACTGGCAGTTTGTAGACAACATCGTCTGTATAGATGTATAAGGTCTTATTCCACATATTAGGTCAACTCCAGTTTTGTTACCAGAATATTGGACAAATCAATATGACAATACCGGAATTAGCCCAATTTACAGGTATGATAATGTCAACTGGACCTGGCAGAATGTGTAAAAAACTTTAAATATTCCTTATAAATTCATAAATTGACCACGCCCCTAGGGCGGAAAAATAGGGGCTTGACCTCTTAGCAAAAAAAGAAAAAATTCTCTGATTGTTGGGAAGTGATTGTAGACGTGGATTAACCATAACAGTGTTTACCACTCATATATAAAATGTCTGCTTGTTGCTAAGAGGTTAAGTCATTTTGTTTACATAGTGAAAAGGCCATAACTTTTAGGTCAATTTTTTTTGTCCGGAAAACTAAAAATCTACAGTAGCCTAATCGGTCTTGGTGTATGTTTCTGTGTATCAAACTTTTGATGAAAAATGAAAGAATGCTTGTATGAAAACTATTTTGACTCATTACACACTTATAAAGCTGAGGGGTGGGGATGGGGGAATGCTAATAAAGCCAACAGTGAAAAATACATTGCGAACTTTAGAAGTATTCCATGCCAATAAAACAATTATAGGCTATCGCGCTTTTCTTCAACTCTAATTTTTATTGTGTGTGAGGAATGCATGTACTTACGACGTTATACGTCAGTACCTATGACATGACTTCAATGACTTGTATGACGGATTAACCAGCGAGTAGGTCTCTTGTTTATATTATCATTTGTAGCCTACTGGTCTGCGAACAAAGTGGTGTACTCTTAATCTGAGGAAAAACCAGTTACAGTTCAAACTGCAGAAAAACTGCCGTTCTATCCTGCCTGGGGTCATACCTCCTCCCCCCTCCCCCTTCTCTCTCCCTCCTCCCCCTTCTCGCCACGATACGAGGGTGTAGACCTAAACCTTTTTCCTTTTTCTTCAAATGAATATAGAGACAAGGAAAGAACTCTTGGGCGAGAGAGGGAGAGGAGAGGAGAGAGAGAGAGAGAGAGAGAGAAAGGGGAAAGAGAGAGAAAGAGATACTGAGACACAGAAAGAGACAGAGAGCGACAGAGAGACAAATAGAGAGAGAGAGAGAGAGAGAGAGAGAGAGAGAGAGAGAGAGAATGGGAAGGATGAAGGTTGCGAGTAATATTAATACGTGTAGAAAGTGGAATATCAAGTCTGTCTCCCCATCTTCACCCCGCCCTGTTTATTCAAAGAGAAGCATATATTAACTTCGTCCGAACACCAAAGATCATTACCTCGTAAGATGGGGCACACGGCTTAAAAAATGACCACAACATCACTTAGCGACGCCTATCGGGAGAAGTGAAACATAGCTACTTTTGCGACATTGCGATAGATCTATGGATTACATTAATTTCGTGGGAATACCCTACAGAAGCACACTTTTTTTTAAAATCTAGATCTAGGTCATCAAAACAATTTTAGCCTAAAAAACGTCTCTTTTTATTTCCAAGCTCCAATTATCGTCTCGGCCGCTGTTATGCACCGATATGCACTCTGAGATGGAGCTTTGCCAGATGGCCTCCGATTGATAACGTAAGCGGCTATCGGACTTTGAGCGTGTCGAGGTCGGCGCCCAAGATCTGAAGAAGCCTTTGCGAGCACTCAGAATGTCGATCAGCCCACAGATATGAAGATCGCATTGTATTTTCACTACTGGCTACTTTAACGTTAATTCTCATTCACCATATCCTTAATAAGTGTGTAATGATAGTAAATAGATATTATTTTACACAGTTCATCTTTTAGTCTTTGACCAAAACTTTGACACACAGAAATAACCAACCAAGACCAACTGGATTTTGAGCTGCTGAGCAGGAAACTGAAGACCCAGATTTGAAGTCCTATCACACAGTGACCTTACACCCCTATCAACAACCACGAGAATAGCAAAGCCTAATATAACCTAAGTCTGCAATCACTTTTCCACCATTTAGAGTCTTTTAAAATGACGTCTGGCCTCTGTGATTTGCCTCCCCCCTCTCCTCACAGCCAGTTTATAACTTCACGAGGACTATTTGCCAGGTCAGTTTGACATCTTCATACCAATAGGCCGCTTAGTACTGCGATCCCGAGGGCGAATTAGCAATCCGCCCCCTCCCTCTCTCCTACCATACGCCCGGATTTCTTTGTAATCGAATGGTCCCTGTAATCGAATGGTCCCTGTCATGGCATCAATGACTATGATTTCCTACACAGTGCACGATTATGATAACTAAGATGAAGATGATGATGAGAATATTTGACAGTGATGAAGATTGACACTGAGGCAATGACTTCCACCTCTGGTTATTCTTGGAGGGATTATTGTTTTCTCTCTTAGAGTCTGAGACTTACAAACAACTCAGAAATAATTTCCCTGTTTAGATGAAAATCATCATTTTTTTAAAAATTCCAGTAGCATTAAAGCCTACACAGCTCTTCTTTTGTAAGATATACGTCTTGATATTGCCTTAATTCTCACTGGCAACACCATACTGGGACCATCTTGGCTCCAACTAGCATTACCATAATGGAACCATCTTGGCATGGTATTGGCTTCAACCAGCATTACCAATTTACCATAATGGTATCATCTTGGCATGGTCTTGGTGCCAACTGGCAGTAGCAAAAGGGGACTACTCTTGGTTCCAACTTGGGGCGAAGATGTGCCCATTTTCAGCTGTAATCTCGGTTCAAATTGGCTGCCAAGATGGGCCCAGCATAACTGTCGACTTAGGCCGATGTCGGCCCAATAACGAGCCAAGCATTACCATAATGGGATCATCTTGGCGCAGTCTTGGCACCAAGCGGATGAACAGTATGGGACCATCTTGGCACGGTCTTGGCTCCAACTATCACTGTCATATTGGCACAGTCTTGGCACAGTCTTGACTCCATCTTGGCAGGCTATCTTGGAGCCCTGTTGCGCTGATTTTCACTTCCAGTTTCGGTCCAATATTAGTTGCCAAGCTTAGTCCAACACAAATGCCGACATAGGCCAACGTTGGCCCAATATTGGGCCATGATCGTGTGCAAGCTGAGAAAGAAGATTTTTTTTTTCTATTAAGGTAAAGTCCAAGCTATGTTTTAAGATAAATGATTACACATGTAAAGGTAGGCTAATATTTTTAGGAATGAGTATTTCGGCTGGATACCCAGACTATACCACTGGGAATATTTGGGCTGGATAGCGGCGGTGCAATTTTCGTAAGTGACAAAGCTCTGCAGCATGTTTCTTAGGCCTAACCATTTTTATTTTTAAAGAAGAGGAAATTATTTATAGACTGGTTGACGGAAGGTTTAGTATTTCCTCCAGATTCTGAGTTAGGATTACTGAGCTAGAGAACAGGTTGCCGGAGTGAATTTTAGGATGGCAGTCAGATAGAGAAAATAGGTAGGAAAAAAGTTTGTCTCAATTAAAAATGCAATCCAACCAGAATACCTCGTAAAGTATAATCAACCGGAATACCTCGTAAATTTTATTCTGATGTCCAGCCAACATAAATTTTATTCACTTCATAGTTTTTACCTAGATTAGGAGTTACAGACACAATTATAACGGTGGTGATGACGAAAATATTAATTGTGGTGCTGCTTGCAAGCCAGGAGAAAGGGTAGCGGAGGTAATGGTTACGGTGATATTGGAGCTGTGACAACGGCAGCTTGACAGTGTTCGGGGGTATGAGCGTGTTATAGAAAAATAGGAGATAGTCTACGGTAGCTCTACATCAGTAACAACACCATCCCTGAACTTTTGTTTTGTTTGTAAAACTTTGTCTCGGCGTTGTATTTAGTAGCACCCTAAACCGGAAGCTATTGTTTCAGCATTGTGACCCTGGCCCCGGAAACGTAAACAAACTTTGCATTGCAAGTTACCACAGGCTAACATAGGACAGCATACTGAGCTTAGCTTAGGGTCTGGTGTTATAGGCAGCTAGCAGCGAGTCAGATTTGCTTGTCAGATGTTGTAGCAACTCAAAAGAAGACACAGAGACCGGTCAGTAAAGTATAGGTTAAAGTTCTGCAGCTTCTGGTTGAAGATAGGAGGATAAAGTTGAATTTTACGCCGCTTGACGCTTCAGAATCAGATGCTAGGGCTAGGCTAGGCACCTTGGGGAGATATCATGACCATGACAAAGAACTGCATAGCCGTCTTAATCTGTAGGCTACTGTGATGTCAACATAACAAACATTATTAAGTAAGTAGACTAAATTAGTCTAACTCTGAATTGTTGCTTCCATTATCAGCATTGTCTTTGACACAGTATTAAAATCTCGTAACATTGTGAGCGCTTTGCTTGTCGCGTCAGCCAATTATGCTATGTTATTGCCCTACTGAGCCTAATGCCACCTAACCAGTTTGATACCAAGCAAGCTAGACCAACCTTAGCGCTTCTCTAAACTGAGCATGCAATGACGACTGAAACTGCCGTCTATGTTACCTGTAGAGATGATAGCTGGAGTGATCAGATCCGGCTGTAATGGCACAAAGTTTAATGCCACATTTAATCGTAAAACATGTTGAGGAAGATACTGGAATTTTCATGCTTTATTATAAAGGTATAGAACCTTCAATTTCAGTTTTTCTTAATCACAATGCTATGCCACCAACAGCACGAGAGCACGTGGCCGAGCTAGACGACCTGAGCTTCTCTATGACAAAGCATGTCAGATTTTAAACACCAAGGTTAGAGAATAAAGAGAGCGACCAGAGCAAGCTCCTGCCCCACAAGGGTTAATTAACTCATTAAAGACTAAAGATGTGTTTAAACACATCTGAGCACAGGCAAAGAAATCGCAGCATTCTATGACACCATCTTCCTCGCACATGGCTGAGAAAAGCTATGTAAAAAGGTTTCTTCTGTTAATTACAGGTTCAGTATCTTTATTAGGCATTAACCAAAAAAAATTCAGATCACACATTGAGATTTATTAATCATAAAAGAACAGCATTTACAGGAAAAGCACAAGAAGTTACTATCTTAAAACAATTACTTGCAGATGTCCACTAGACCAGTCCAACTCTCTCTTCCTTTAAGCCAGAGACTATTTTTCCTGAAAAGTGTATAGCTTCCATTTATTATAATTCGATGTCATTTAAAACTTTACAGTCCTCAATGGGTTAAGAGACTTGGAGCAGAACAATTTTTTTTCATCCAATAGAAAAACTGAAGCTAGAGTGTAGTTGATGTTTGGGGAAGGCTTAGAACATGAGCTTAATTGTTAGCCATTCTCGCCAAAAAATTCTGAGGCACAAGTGATGTAATAAGTGAATTTATTATTGCCAGCAAGGGCATTTGGTTTGAGACATGAACCTGTTTGGATTTGCGGACTGTGTTAGTAATAATAGTAAGAAAGGGTTGGAAAAAGTTGTGGGTATTTGTGAGAGGAACGATAGGTGCGAGATTCAAAGCTAGTAACAAATTTTTAAGAAAGTGGTGGAGTGAAATGTTATGTTGTATATTGTTAAACTGCAGTTGATGTTTCTTGTATTGATATCAGATTGTACTAATCTACAGATTACAGAATGGCTATACCTTGGGAACTGAAGCTGAAGCTCATCAATGCATTCTGCCAAGTATACTTCTTCACATTTGCAGCTCTAACGCTGATAGTTGGTTTCAACATCACCTTACCCGCATATAGTAATGGAGACCCTGACACATTGTATTTCCTCAAAATGTTGGCATGGTTCCTTTTTTTAAATATGGGAGGCAATTACTTCCTCATAGCGTACAGGGCTCGACTATCAGTTGTGAAAGCTGGATACCAAACCTCTAATTCATTTGGATCTTCTTCTTCACCGTCTGAACATACCTCACAGCTGCAAACTCCAAGAACCAACATTTGGAATGGTTATGAACATACAGGAAATAATTATAACAACAATTTTGGCAATGGTAACTATATTAATGAAAATGATGTGCAAGAAATGACAATGAATGGTTTTAAGCCATTCCATGAGGGGACAGAAACCATTGGTGGATGGACTTACTGTGGAGACTGCAATATTATGGTCCCGCCAAGAGCAAAGCATTGTCCGCTTTGTACTCACTGTGTCCTCAAACGGGACCATCACTGTTTCTTTGGTGGTTGTTGTGTGGGCTTCCACAACCAACGATTTTTTGCTATCTTTCTCTTATATTCAGGCTTGGGTGGCATTTATAATGCCGTTGTCACATCATCTTACGTCCACCAGCATTTTGAGGCCTTGAATACTTGGGGATATGTGTCTTACTTTCTGCCAGTTTTGCTGATACTGTGGCTCTTTGGCAACACACCTGGCTCAATGGTAGCAATGGTAATATTTCTGTTTTGGAGCTATCTGACTGCCATTTTTTGCTGTTACTACTTTGTTGTTCAGGTATTTCTGGTGTGCCGAGGCCAGACAAAGTATGAATGTACGAAAGGGATTAGGACTTATCGAGGAACAGTGTGGAAAAATATACAGTCTGTCTTTGGCAGGTTTTGGTTTGTTGGCTTTCTTGTTCCTGCTCCCTTCATGGGATACACTGGAGATGGAACAAACTGGGATGACATGCTTTCTGAGGACAAACATTTATAGGCCTAACTGGGCCATTTAGTGAAAGGTTGTTTTCTCGTTTTCTCCAACAAACAATTATACCCAAAGATTTATTATCATATGCATTTCTTGCATTGCCCCAAACAAATAAATACTGTAGTGCAACACTCAGCACAATGAAATTATGACCTCATTTTAATGGTAAAAGACTAGACTTTTTCTATGGAATGATTACAGATGTCAGATATATTGTTATCAGTTTTCAGGAAGGTTTATAGACATGTCACAGTTCATGATTAATTCTGACATACTAATATGTTTATACATGCTGTAGTTTTCAGTAAATTTTATTTTTATGCTCTAAAATCTCATCAGTGAAATAAATCATTTCTGTAAATTTTAAGTCCCCTACCCTCTCCCTTCCCTTCAGTAATTTATCTTTATTATTGTTCTTGCACATTCTGGGATGAATGCTTAATATTTTTTTTTTCTAGGGAGCACTCAGAGGGCAGCATTTCCCATCAATGAGTAGTGTGTATAGAGCTGTAATTTGAATTGCTCACTGAGACATGAAGTGTGGTTTCACTCCAGCCTCATCCTGAAAACAACTGCATTTTTCTGTGTCAGTGGCCTTTGTCCATCTTTTCTGTGCAGTCATGCACGTTCACGCAATAAAGCATTTTGCTGGAAAAAGTGAGTCTCCAGATGTTATCAAAATCTTCAGTTAAGTGGTCTGTGAAACTAATGTATGAAATTTCATATGTCTTTGCCATGTATGTGTACAAGGGATTTACTTGCCAATGTTTAAAAGAGAAACAGACATAATGATTTGATTAGCTGAATACCTTTATTATGATGTGTATATATATTTGCTTTTACTGCTGTCTGGTCTTTATGTATATTTGCTCATCATGTGTGGAGGCAAGCAGTAGTTCCAAACCTTGTCAGTGACAATCATGCAGGGAATAAAGAACATGTGGTTTCTGTTCAGAGAATGGTAGCCACCATAATCATGAATTTTATAGAGTATACTTTAACCTTCCTATTATGAAACCTTTTTTCTGAAATTACTAGCTACTGAAATTATTAATTACCACATTCCGCAATTCCCAAAATGCTCAGTGCATTATATCAGGGTTACAATTTGTGAAATTTCATTTTAATACAGTAGATCTTCACAATTAACAATTTCAGGTGTCAAGTGCCCAAACTTCTTGATAGCTTTTGCAGTACTCCAGTTCCTTGTTCTATGTTTTTATAGTAAATTTACCTCATCAACCCTATAATCTCTTATGAACTGAATTTCATAGCAGATCCCTAAGATTTTGAGTGGGTTTGAGAGAATCTGCTGTGTTGAATACAATAAATTTCATTATAAGCATGTTCAAGTGTAATATAGTATATGATATTGGATTTCTTCACAGAATTTGCAGTGTGTGTGAATCACAGTCCTTAATATTGTGTGCTTTGTGAATGGCCTATGTCATTCTTGACATTTCTGAAAGAATGTGGGTGACATGTTTTAATGGCAAAGCAAAAAAGAATCAAGGTGTATCTTTGCAGTTGCAATTTTGGCAGGAAATTATTGAAGCATTTTATTTTTTTTTTGTTTAAATGNTTCTAAATACAGAAATACATCCTTGAATGGTGCGTTTTACATCTTGGATGGAATCTCTGTGTACTGGTTTGCCATGAGAGACTAGTGCGTGCAGTGCTGCATAGCGTTCATTGATAAGATCAAATAGTTGCCTTTACTTCTGGGCTTCAAGTATTATGGCATCTGATGGTGTAAGTGCAAATGTCATTGTGACAAGTCTTTTTGTGAGGTCCTTATAAACTGTAGGTGTGAGGTATTTGTAGCAGTGATTCCCTATGATTGACCTACTGTGATAATGTTTGTGGTGTGATTTTGTGCTTGTTCAGACATTTTTTAAACTTCTACACACTGGTCCACTTCTTGGAGTTAGAGCCTCAAATTGTAGAGATTCAATTTCATTTTCAATTTTGCTAAGCTTCAAAGAAAATTTTTGTCTTTCTTCCTCAGTGTCAGACAGAGCAATGTATGTCTGGAAATAAATACTTTTAGCTTTCAGATCTTGTGCTTGCTGCCAATTTTTACCAAACTGTTATAAGTCCTGGACTATTTCATTGCCTGACTGTGTTTTCTCAAATAGTGGATGAATTTTCTGTCAGAGTGCGCGATTTCAAGTTGGCCAACTTGGAACGCTGGATTTTTCTTTTCTCATCCGGTAATAGCACTTTGTACAAAAGTATGCAGAATGTGTTCCTGGAATATCAACATCCACAGTTGTTTCGAATGTTCCAAAGATATCTTCTTTGTAATTGGCACACAGAAAGGGCTTCTCTCTTCTAGTAGTGCTGCGTTGTTTTCTAAATAATTCAAGACGCTTTCCACAAGTTCTACACAGTTAGTCCACATTCCCATTATGAAGTTCTGGAGTATGCTCCATGTTCATTTGAAAAATGTTTAAACCAAGGTTACTGATGTCTTCGGAACTCGACTGTGAAAGGATCACAAAGAGACAACACTATTTGCACAGAAAATCATCACAATCAGACAGATATATTATAAACTATGCTCATGATATAAGAGTAAAAGTTTGAATTTTATGTTACTCATGAAGAAAGTAAAGCAGAAGGCCTTTAGTAGAGACGCCCTAGCAAATGATTTCCAATTTAAAAGTAAAATCTATTAAAAAATTGAACAAATTTGTTAGGACTTTCTAAATAGCTTCTTTTTCTGCCAACACTGATGTAGTAAAAGTGTGAGAAATTTGATACCTCATTTTTAACCATTAATAGCTTGCTTAAATGATTTGGCCGCACAAAGCTGAAGCCAGAAGAAAAAATATATACCTTACCTCTTTCTATTTCACAATATAGATAAAAAATCTACCTGCAAAATCACTCCAAAATTTTAGTCTGAAAACAATGACTGTTTTTGAGAAAAACATGTGACAACCTTGTGCGACTGGGCCAGTTTGAAACGCACTAATTTTCATAGCTGTGTAGAGAAACTTGTACAATTTCACAAGGAAATAGCAGTGATTTTTGTCTTCAAGAGGAATATTTTGTTGTGGTCATGGATAGAACTGGGACTCAATTTTAAGGCTTGAAAGTCATAGTTAATTCTAATGAAATCCTACATTTCCCTTGATCTGTGTTAATGGCCATAACATTAGGCCACTAACTCTTGCCAGGGAACTCAACAGTGGTGTCAGTTACATGAGATCCACCCACTCAGGAAAAAATCAGTCACTGGACACCGCCCCTTGGAGATTTACTGCATAATTGCCCTAGAGGCCCAAGNCTTTATCCTCGATATTACTGGTTACATGTTTTTTATGATGTGGAAACTAGTGGAACAGAATATGTAAAAATTATTATTGAGTTTTTTAGCATTGATACTGGCACATACTGATTTTCTTATCAAAGTGCTAGTTACTGCTAGCCTACATTCTGGATGCATCTGCCTCCTCTGGTCAGATGTGCATGCACTGAACAATGTTTAAGAGGGTGTTTGAGAGCATACATTAACATATGTTTATGAATCTTAGTATATTTCATTGAAATAATAATTTCGGTGTTGATTTTACAAGTGTTAAAATAAGAAGCAGATTTTGCACATTTTCAACGCACTCCCTTACCTCCATTCCAACTCTTCCTTGATTTGTATTGTGTTTTTTAATACTGTGAACCTGTTACAATACAGTAAGATAAAGATCCATGTCACTTCAGCGTTGTGGAGACAATGCAATGAATATACATGTATTTATATGTGATACTGTGTTATAGAGGAGTGAGTAGTGTTGATGAAAAACTTTTGCTCATACTATTGACTTACTATTTGGTATTGTAAGTTAATGTCCCCTACAGCTGCTGCCCACTTTAGAGGCCTTTTTGTTTTTTTCGTTTTATTTAGTGTCCTCTGAACAGGTTGCCTTTGTTACTTATTTTTTGTTACTTGGCAATACAGTATTAGAGTCCATAGAGCAGTCACAGTATTTGGAAACTTCCCAACAGCCCACAAAATTTTCTATCAATGAAGAGCATCATGAGCGGTTGTCTTTTTTTTTGTCGTTTTTTTTTTATAGGACTGCCCTCCCTTTAGACATCCTCCCTTTAGACATTTTTATCTTTACATGCAGAGCTTAAGTTAGGTAGATTTTCTGATAATAATAAAAACCTATTAGTTTTATGGTCCTCTAGACTCAGCCACAGCTGTTCAGCACATTAAAAGTGGGAGCACAGTGCAGCAGTATGATTCACACTTGGCTGACATTTTCATCATGTTACAGTGCCACTTGCCAATATCCTCTCAAAGCATGCTCGTCGGGACAGAAAATAAAAGATCCACTCTGGGACTTTGGCTCATTATGTGTTCTTTAGTGGTCCCAAAAAGTGCAGGAGACAACAAGAGCCCAGAATTTAGACTAATATCTTTCTTTGAACTCAATGTCAGTACTAGGAACTTTTTTGCTGAATTAGCATTTTAATGCAGCCACTGTGAGGTTTATAGATATAACCTTTCAAAGATTGTTGAACACATGCTCCTTAGCCAAGCCCACTGCAGTATCAAGAGGACATTGAATTTTTCCACATAGTGGCCAGAAATTCAAAGCATAACCCTTTCCAAAACGCAGCCCAAAACTGAATTAGCACAGTCCTATCTGTGCACTAGCCCGAAAGCCTAAACAACCTCTGGACACTCCTTAATGCAAAGAACAAAAGAAATGGGATTGGCTTTGTAGCATGGTGCAGTTGCAATAGTTTGGTCTCTGTTCTTGTTGTTTTAACTCTTTCAGTCAACAAACACCTTTGTTCTGAAACTAGTACTTTTAAAGGGGGATGTGGCAATGAAGTTTTTGTTAATCTTTGAGAGTCATTAAACTTAGCAATGAAGATTTACTAAGAAGAAAATTGATTCTCCGATAAACTGACTTATGAGTGGATCATCTGTATTCTAAAACTTGGGATATGAATTTACAAGCTTAGCGTATGTAATAATCTTTCAATCACCATAAAGGCAACCACTCCAGGTTACATTGAACAGTGCTTAGAAACAAATACTGTATACATCAGATAACTATCAAAACATGTTATGGCCACATTGGAAAAAGAAAAATAACAAATGTTTGATTCAAGCACCTGTAAAGTTTACCACCCTATCTTTATACTCTCTGCCCTTTTATTTTTTTTTAAAAACATTTTCAGCATTTACTGTGTTAACCTTTTCAGCATTTACTGTGTTTGAACATAATGTCACTGCTTTTATTTTTAATTTGCAAACTTTTGTTTGTTACTACTGTCTCTTTTGAACATTGCCAAAACTCAGTTTACAAAGTTTATAATGTAGTTCTTGGTGATGAATTTTTACTCGATTTGCTGAATAGAATGTCAATTTATGTGTGAAGTTCTGAGTTTACATGTTGAATGAAACAGAATCACTGCTCTCTGAACAGGCCTACATGTATTTTGCTTCCCTATTGAAAACCCAGTGAACTTTCTCCCTGCTGATCATCCTTGTTGTTGTTGGTATATTTTTCTTCAGTTTCCACACCTGCCCATTATTGATATTCCTTGTCGGTAACAATGGTCTTTCCATTTTATCTCATCCTCTTCCTCCCTCAGTTTCTGTATCAGTTCTTTCAGCACATCTACCTTGTTATACTTAATGGTCACAGACACCTGAGTATTCCTGGCTTAACTGTTCGTAATGTTTTAAATTACAGCCCAATAACTATTTATCATATCATTTCTTCTGCTGTTACAAACATGAAACTTCACTGTTCTTGTGTTGAAGTATGTTTTAAAATTGTCACTGTGTGACACTAAATGTTTCTAACTGATAGCAGTGAAGGTTTTTCATTCACCGTAACATCAACTATGAGTAGAAAAGAACATGACTTTATCTTCAAGAACGAAAGTCAGTATATCTTCTAGAATGCTTCAGTATGTAAGATACGACAGGAGGAGAGAAATAGAGTGGAGATCTAGTGAATGCATTTCTTGTCATAACATAGTAAATAACTATGACAGTGTATATATCAATACGAGGTATTGCAATAGAAAATTTTTTTTTTCTCCTGTAGGCCTACAATAATACACATTATTAGGCTGGTATTTATCCATTTATAAATCATATCTTATACTGGGACCTGTTTTGCACTTGTGGGGAATGCACGTCACATGTGCACTAATTTTATCTTCCCAACTGCAAAGTACTATTAAGCCCAGACAATTTATCACTTTGCAATTTGAATGATGATGTATTGTCTTGGAGATGAAAATTTGTTGATGTTGCAAAAATGTTGTGCAATTATCAAACTGTTATTATGTACTGTACAACCCTGTTAACACAACCCTCTCTCTCTACAAGACCTGGCTGCTTTGTTCATTATTAAAAGCACTCTGGATGACAAAAAATTTCTAGTAATTCACCGTTTATAATTTGGTCTGGAGAGGGTTTGTGTTATCACAGTTCCATTGTACATGTATTACGTTGTCATAATGTAGCATTTACAAGTTTAAAGGTTTGTGGACCTATATATACTTAAATGTGTCCTCTGTTGTGATGTTGATATGGGTATCTGCCTGACCGATTGTCAGCACACTTTTGTGATTGTTTCTCAATTTTTATTTATTTACTTATTTATTTATTATTATTATTTTAAATGTCTGGTTGTCTGTCTGTTTGTCTGCTATGTACTGTCCAGTGTAGCTATATGGTCTTTTTTTTTTTTGTTGTAAAATTGTTACATTGGAAATAAAGTTGTGAAACTGAATTAAAACTGAGAAACTGAAAATATATAAATTAAAAATGAGTGGTCTGTGGAGGAATTTTTTGTTCCAAAGAGACTTAGGCCAGATCTGGTAAAATCTGTTTACATGAAGTAAATCATGATTGTCTTTTGTGATCTTGGCTAAGTCAGAATAGTGATCTGCTGTAGAAAATGATGATATTACCTTAATCCGCTGATATCTCAGGTACTAAGTGGCTAAAGAAAAACAGACATTGAGACATTTTTAATTGTTCAGGATGTGAAATTATGACAGTTAATTAACTTATCATTGATGCTCCTGTGCGGTTGAAAAGTTTTGTTCATGAATATCATGCATTATGTGTTTATCTTCCGATCATTAGACCACCCTCATGAAAGTCGAGATATTTCTTAACATCATCATGATAGTCAAGAAATTTCTTTACATCATCATGATAGTCAAGAAAATTCTTTATATCATCATGATAGTCGAGAAATTTCTTTACATCATCATGATAGTCGAGAAATTTCCTGACATCCCCATGGCAGTTATGGAATTTCATGACCACCCATGTATTAGTAGGAGGAAAGTTTCATGATATATACTGTTCTATAATTGTTAGACTATCCTGATGGTAGTCAAGAAATTTCCTGCTCACTGCTGTGCTTATTAAGACAATCCTTGATGCTGTCAATAAATTTCCTGCTGTGTGTTGAAATTGTGACATCCAAATAAAATTGGCATATTGCCAACATTGGGATCTGTTCTGTGTTCATAACGAGAAGTACATGCATGTGTTCTATGTTATAAGGTACGTGGGATGTAATGTGTAGATACAAGTCACTTGTGAAATATCTCGCTTCAGTACCATGAAAAGTTTCACTTTAATGTCTGGAAAGATACCACTTTACAATTTCAGTGATATGGGAATGGAGCTTTCTGCATGAATGAAAAGCAAGCCATTGAAAAAGAATAAAAACTTTTTTGTCATATCTCTGATATGACACTTTTATTGAAGGTAGAATCGATCTTCAGTGACCGTTATAAAATGCAATCAGGTTTGGAACCGTTATAAAATGCAATCAGGTTTGGATCTAATCTGATTCGGATCTATCCTTTTTCTGTCTGTGACTGCAATAGCCCCACTATTATGTGCTGTATGGTTGCTCTGTTATTACAACCCTAACTTGCATTCCCACTCTATCAGTGGGACCTGGAGAACAAGATTATGGGTTTAACTCATTGACTACAGAATTTTTTTCCACATCTGGACGGAATTATTTTAGCCTGTGTATAAAAATGAGTAAGGTGGCGATTTTGTATGGCCAGCATGGAAATAATATGGGCAAAAAATACCTAATGTTATATATGTCAAATTAAAGGTAATTACAGTATAGAAAAAGTGGGATTTCATAGGAAACAAAACAATACAGCAAGGGTCACTGGCCGCTGAGACTGGCCGGACGTCAGATCATGGAAAATTATTGGCCGCTGCCAGCGGCCGAGCGTAGCCAATGAGTTAACATTGACTGCATGGCATCATCAGTGAAAGGAGACAGAACTTGAAAATTTAGCTTCATCCTTGAAAAGAATGAAATAGGGGAAGTGGCACAAACTTGCCCATATGATATTATTAATGGAGCTGGCATCTCGGCCCAATACACATTGACTGTTTATTGTCTCCTGTCTATCTGCTTAAGAATGATGGAACTGGCAGAACTTTACAAATGACCATTAATTTATGAGTTTATGATGGTCGAAATTAGCGTGCCACAACTCTTCAGCCTTTATATATTGTGTATAGACAGCTATTATTTGTCAGCCAATTGATACGGTAGGCCTATTTATCAGAATTCCGCATTCCAAATGTAAGCTCCATTCTAATAACATGTTTACATGAAGAAATAATCTGCCATCTGATAAAAGTATGGCAAAACATGCTCAGATGGAATTTATTAGGGACAGTTTTCTTCTTGATTTCCACAAAGCCTATCAACAAGACTGTGAAGAATCCCTCTGATCTGGTACCTGTGTTCTTCTAAAAGTACAGACTTTACACAAGAAATTACATTACCTGTAATTCTGACTTTCAAGCTGTTTGAAATATTTGTGACTTTCATATTTTTAAGATAGTTTTGACTTTTCAAGCTACTGACGTAGATTAGACTCTCAAACTGTTCTAAGTAGTTTGGACTTTCAAGCTATTTAAATCAGTTTCCACGTATGCTGCTGACAAATTGTACACCGCAACACATTTGTACTAAAATTAATGGAACACTCAACACTTTTCCTTGTAAGCACTTTTTCACAATACCCTCAAGAATGATAAACCCAGGTGTTACTCTGGGACTTGCCGAGCGTTTTGGACTAGAAGTGCTAGTTTCATGTAAGTTTTTTGGGTCTTTTTTGTGATGATCATGTTCATTGGTATATGAACCCTAACAAGCGCTATGCAGACCATCAGTATTGGCAAATTGATACCACTTCTAATGTGCAGGTGAGCATGGACAGCTCCAAGTCTCGGAGGCCACCTCATCTTGTTTGAGTTTGCCAAATTTTGAGGAATTTGTTGTGAAGCGCAACTATAAAGAAATTAAATTTAATCTGAAATTTTGTTCAAGGAAACCATGATTTTGACTTGGATGTGTTCAAGGTATTCATGCTCAACTGTTTTCTGTTCACTCACATCATTCATGGACTGGGGAAAAAAATTAATTTAGCTGTTACAAAAATGATAAAGACAGCCACAACAATTATTTTAGGATATAATGATGCTTTATATATTGTCACCAGAGGCATGAATCACTGAAAACAAATGACAAAGCTGCAATAGAAAGGGAACAAAATACAGCCACATACATGAATATAGTTGTGGACATAGTGGCTCTCAAACCAGAGAGAAACCATATGTTCTTAACCTGAACTCCATCACACTATATGGAATGCTGGATAGTTGTATGGTAGAAGTGTGTTTTGTTTTGGTTTTCTTTTTTTGGGAGGATCCAAGTTTTTTGCAAATATCATGGGTTGACCTTGAGTCACGAAAATTATTTCCTGCGCAAAAAGTTCCATCCAGTTTTTCAAATGGGCTTATTGCTAATGGTAATCTGCGAGCAAACCACAAATGCGGTTCTAGTTACTGCCCCTAACTGTTTAGACAATACTGATTAAAGTATGTTCCTCTATCAGTATGAAGCTGGCTTGCCAGTGTGGCAATTTAGTGCCAGATATTATTACTCTATAGACCTCAGCACCCATAGACTACATGCATGAGAAAAATGACGACTTAAATCTTCATGAAAAACCATTTCTGATTTTTATTTGCAAAAAAATTAGATCCTCGCAAAAAAAAAAACAACACCAAAAAACAATAGAAAAACATTTCTACAGTATTCTCACAGGCATGTAAATGCCCCTGACAATTTAAGATTGGGCAATAATGACATTGCTACAAATAATAAAAAGGTTAACTAATCTTGTAGCAGGCAATACATGTTCATGTGACTTTGACGTCACATTCAATGGGGGGTAGATTAAAGCTGAGATAACAAAATTAGAGCACTGTGAAATCTGTTTGGTACTGTAAGGGGCATCAGGCACATTCCATAAAAAAAATCAGGTTTTAGATCATGGTTTATCATCAACATTAATACTGTACTTTAAAAATCTTATTATAACAGCACGTTATCAGCTTCTAGATCTGTGTGTTTCACTGTACATAGTGTGGGAACATTTTGGGCACCTACAGGTGACCTGGTTTTCTACTGGAATAAGTAAAGTCAAAAAGATTTGGTGGCCTAAGTCATGTAATGTAAGAACCACTTGTTGCGAGGCCTGGGCCAGATTTCAGGGATGTCTCTTGACTTTTTCTTAATATAAGAATGGAAGCAGAAGCTGGAAATGGATCAACAGTAAAAATTTACTGATTTTGGATTTTCACATTTTACAACCCAAAAACATATCTGCAATCCAAGCATGAACACCCTATTATCCTCTACTGTGCCTTTCCTGGCTAAACTCAACAATTTAAGCCCAATGACCCTATTATTTCTATGACAATAATTAATACGTTTTGCAATTTCTCCTCATTTGTTTAAGACATCTGAAGACTTAGTTCATTATTGGTAGGTATAAAATATGATGTGGGGATTTTTTTTTTATTCTAATTAGTTTTGATGTTGTTTTTTGTTTGGAGATTTCAAGATCCGAATTTAGCAAAATTGCATGGATATCCATGGTGATGGTAACAAAAACATATCTTTTAAGGCCCAAAAAAAAAAAGCTCCAAGATTTCATCACATCATTTTCTTTGAAACAGATAAGGATTAGCTGTAAGTATTGATAATGATTTAAAAATTATATTTTAAAAATTCAGTTTGACCACTACCACCATGGCAATTTATATTTTTGAGAAATTTAAATGATTTTTTAAAGCAAGTTTTGATGCTTGTTATAAATGTGTCTTGTCAGTAATACTGATTTATTAAAAGAACAGCTATTTGCTGCAGCACCCATCCCCAACTATTTGACGTCCATATCATAACTATGTGTGAAACTTCCTCAGGTCCCAAGCTTAAAAAAAAAAGAAAAAAAAACATTAAAAAGAAAAAACAGTGTATATGACCACTTCCAACTAGCAAATATTAACGGGTGTTTAAGGGTATTACAGTTTAAGCACAAGTAATATAATTTCTCTTACTTAAATTCAACATGCACTGGTTTCATGCCTATGACTAACTTGAGGCCAAGAGAGGAAAGATTTTCTTTAAAAATCTGTCTATAGCAAACAATTTTACTGTAATTAGAACAAATAGTGGCTACATACTGGTTTGACCATCTGCCAAAGATGACTAGCAGAATGACACTTCTCATCTTAGCAGATCTGTAAAGATGCTGTATTCCATACCATCTCCAGTATAAAAATATATATGTGGTATAATACCGCTAGAATATATAAAAACCATGAAAAAGCCATTTAAAGAGTCCCATGTCCTCTCCACAAGCTGAACAAAATTAACCACAGGAAAATAGAAGGATAGAAGCATATCACATAACCTCTATGGTCATATGGAATTTCAATCAACACAACAGCAGAAAAAAACAATTAACAATGCACAAATGTCACACAAGTCTGAAGTAACAGATGTTGTACCTATAGTCATCCACTGAGTAAGATTAATTCTCATTTCACGTGTGCAGGTACTAACCCTTGTGGGCCATTAACTTTACAACAATTTACATAGCACATCCAATCAGTTGAGTTCTGTCCTAACCTTATGTGTCAGTCCAGTGTTTACCTGATATCTTGACAAACTTAACAACTGCCCAAAGTATACAAATCATCAGTTCTCTATCATCAATATTAAGAGAATAAGGTAGCATTTTCCACACACCCTAACAGACTTAAGTCTTGAGCAACCTTCATTATGACAAGCCTCCCTCCCAGAAGAGTTTACTGACCCCTCAAAAATCTCCACAATCATATTCTTGATACTAAGGCTTTCATCGTACAGGCTAAGTTGCACAGTCCATATCAAGTACAAGACACTGCACTCTGAGATATCAGAAAGCTTGTTAGGTTTATCAAGTCCAAATACTGTAGAAATGGTTGTTTGTTTCACTCGGATCTAATTCTTGTGAAAAGTCAGAAACAGATTTTTATGAGGATTTAATTATGCACGGCCTGAATAATGGTTTTCTTGTGTTCATATGGAGAAAAAAAATTTTGGAGTGATATGGAATATCATGACAAGATGCTGGTGAAAAACATTTGGCTCATCTTCTTTCTTTTCATCTTTTTCTTGTAAACTTTCATATTCTTAATGTCCAGTCCTATTCCAAAGAAAAGCTTGATAAATTCAAACCATCAGAAAGCTGTGACAGATTCCAAGCATTATGGCTGCACATACTCAGAGTAAGTCACACATTATTTACTGTCTTTTGGAAAAGATTGAACAGAGCTTTTTTCCCTGGAGAATCAAGCTCAACTCACTATATTAATGAAAGTCAGATCAAAGCAAGAAACTAATTTCTACAGTACGCAAACTTACTGTGTCATGGTCACTCCTAAACAAGATGATAAACAATTTTGTGACATATCCTGCCCCAAGCTGGATGAGTTTACAAAGATAACAACCTCAGCAAGTTTGTCAAGGGCAAATTTCTTTGCCCATTCATGATGAAATATGCCATACAATGGGCTGTCAGAGTCATTCAATGATAACAGTGATAAAATCTGTAACACTATTTTGGCCTACATATTCTCAAAACCCAAACACTCTACTGTCATTCTAAATGAGAGTGAAGATAAACTCATTTGTACTATGGCCAGTCAATCTGGATTCTCTGTCTCATGCCTTGAGCTACAGTAGTAACAATCTGATAACAACTATAATGACTGGACTGAACTTTTTGTGATTTGCCAAATGTAATGGGGACCAAAATAGAAATCAAAGGTCAAAAAGTGTCCCGAGTCCTGACTGCCTGAGTCATTGTGACATACAGCTGTGTCCGAATCCTTTGCTTCCTGTATTGTTGTTTGAATTATTGACTTTTACTGGGTCCAGCCACTTAAACAGTAGTAAAAACAGGCACAGTAGTAAAAACAGGCACAGTAGTAAAAACAGGCATATGTTCAGATTCACAAGCCCAAATTTCCAGACTGCCGATGATATTTATGATGTTAAAATAATGCATTTCCACACCATGTATTCAGTGAAGTTTCCAGTTTCCTGGAGTCTAGATCAATGAGACATGACCATTAGCATGTTACTGTGCAGGTATAATACAGTCATCATTCACATTGAGCAGTTTTGGTTGTTTTAACCATTGACTGTGTTAATCATATTCTTGAAAAAGACAAAACAGATGAGGAGACCAGTATCATTGCTGCAGATAACCAGGTGTCCAGCTTTATCAGGGCGGAGGTTAAAAGAACTTCCCGGCATTTGATTCACCTACTTCCTAACATAGTAAGAATTTGCAATAAAACTCAACAATATGATGCCTATAATAATTGGTGAATAATTGTTGCTGAATAATTATTACAATAATAAAACAATGACAATGAGGTGCAAAAAATAACCCTTGTGTCTAGGCAATCCCCAGACCTCATTACTCATCAATTTTCTCAACTTCCTGGGATGCACCTCCCATTTCACAGGCACTATTTCTTACATTCAGACGATATCTTTCATGACTTATATCTACCCACCCATTTAAAAGAGGGTTGGAGTAGAAAAAAAGTAAATAACATGCTCATCCAAGATATTTACAGGATGACCATGGTGGAAATATTACCAACAACTTTTTGTTTCTGAATCCGACACTGTACCCATTCAGCATAACTGAGTGATAACACCATGAAATACCCACAAAGTGTAGGCAGTGACCCTAACAATGTCCTGTGGTTCAGGGATTCCCAGGTTGTGATACAGAGGAGCCCTCCATGGTATACACTTTGATATAATTATGCAAGGCATGAACATTTTTTGAATTAATTCCTGACTTGGCTCACAATATATCTAATGAGCAGTTCTAAACATATTAAAACGTCATCACATTCTGTGTAAAATATAGGAAAAATAAAGCCTTCAGTCTATGAAGAAGGTAAATTTTTGTGTGCAATAAAAAAGATTTAGACCAGATACATTCTTGTTATAGAAAGGTTATTATTACTATATAAAAAATATTCCGGGTGTTTCAAAAACAATGCTACAACTTTTTCTCTAGATAATCTGCGTAAACAGTAACAGCATCTTTCAATGTTCTAATTATCACAAGTGCTTATGATATATACTAAAATGCTTTTGCACTTTCTGTAGACAAGAAAGGCAATCATTTTAACTGGAACCATAAAGAATATATATTATATACTCTGTGATAAGTCATACTGATACATGTTCAGGAATCTGGTTCACTTGTTGAGTGAACTTCTCTGTAATAGTACCATTTTCAACAAAAGCACCAAATGTGCCTAAGTATGACATAGATGAATTACTTGCATTCACAAATGTATCATTTTACACTGGTTTAAGTTAATGAAAGTGTACTGCAAAAGCAGTCACAATCAAGAATAAAAATTATTTACAATTTTGTGACTAAGGAAAAAAACGGCAGCATTTTGCTTCAAGGTAAGTTGAGATGTAGTCTGCAAAACTGGTCAAGCTACGATATTGTGTTGATACGAAATACGTTGCTGAGGTTGAAAATAATCGAGTCTGAAATGGTATATATATATTATATATTCTGAGTGTCGCTTTCTCCACCCTGACAAAATTTGTTTGCAGAATAGAATAATACTAGATTAGAAACCAGTATGTGTTCATACTGCAATGTAGTATCACTAAATAGTATTTTATTCACTTTTGACCTAAGCTGTTGTGTGGCAAGTATGCTAGCATGTGACGGTATGGTTGAAGAGAAATGCACAGGCAACTCCGAGAATCTTTCAATACTTCTCATATAATAAACAAATCTTCAAACTATCTTAAAAGAACAAGCAGATTGCTAGACAGGTATCTGCACTGCCGAGCATCCATAATTCTAGCAGTATAAAGATTTGAAAAAGAAAAAAAAAAGAAAAATATGTAGAAAGCAAGCCAATATAGCGATGTAACTTTGCAGTGCGTTAATGAACCCTTTATGTACAGTAAAATTGGAGAAAGCTATAGTACAATAAACAGCTTGAAGTTGTAAAAACTCAACAAATTTAAGGCACGGATGGCCTCTCTTCAACACCATTGATTTCTACTGACTTTATCTGTGAGGCCTAAGAAGCATTTGCAGATGGGAGCTGTTTTGATCACTATACTAGGATAATATATGCCACAACTAGTACATAATTTTACACTTTCTTGGGCAAGCTTTCATGCCAAGTCCAAAGAGATTGCACCAGAGCTGAACATCAACATCTGTTCAGGGCGAACATATCTAAATTCCATCTGTAAAATGGTGTCTTGGTTATGGTGATGTATTACCCTAGTCATGTGACCACTGGATAACACTTCACAGACTTCATTAGAAAAACTGTTCGAAAAGCAGAAATAAATACTGCATCACTTTGGAAGTGCTGAAAGCTGTGAAATATGTCATTATATCATGTTGCCACGTGCTGAAAGCTGTGAAATGTTGGAAAGCAACCACAAATGAAATAAAGAAATGATGTGTAAAACCTACTTCACCCCAAACCTTGACCAGCTATTCTGGCGATGATCAAATTCGATCCAATTCTCCATAATGTGGGATTGATTATTTTTCGATGAATATATAAAATGTACACTGTTTTAAAAAGTATTTTCAGAATCACAGTTCACTCAATTACTACAGATATATAATTCCCACAAAGGACAAAAAAAATAATCAATGTTCATTAATGAAATTTCCGAAGCATGGAACAAATAGCAGTTAAAAGAAGCTGTGATTATCCAGTGACTCTTATGGAGAAATTAAAGTATTTGGTTATTCTGAATTAGACTAATTCCTCATTCTAGGAATGGGATCTGTGGATTTTAAACTCAGACAGAAATAGAGATGAAGAGAATCATGCTAGAGGTGTATATGCTTTAGAATTCTTTGGCAGGAACTACCGCTGCTAAACAGTGAAAGATAACAATATTGATAGTGACTACAAGTACTTGATGGAGTGAAAGCAATGCAACAGAAATACAGTAATACTTTCAGCAGAGATACACTAATACCTTAGAAGCGTGCATGCACCAAAATGCACCATAGATGAACGTCATTCAGAATCATCAAACAAAAATTAGGAATTAGAAAAAAAAAAAAAAAAAAAT
>JAWQUT010000047.1:930592-946529 GCA_033807755.1 Ellobium chinense | reverse complement strand
GAATCATGCTAGAGGTGTATATGCTTTAGAATTCTTTGGCAGGAACTACCGCTGCTAAACAGTGAAAGATAACAATATTGATAGTGACTACAAGTACTTGATGGAGTGAAAGCAATGCAACAGAAATACAGTAATACTTTCATCAGAGATACAGTAATACTTTCAGCAGAGATACAGTAATACCTTAGAAGCGTGCATGCACCAAAATGCACCATAGATGAACGTCATGGAATTCCTCATGTGCTGACCATGGCAGATGTTCAGAATCATCAAACAAAAATTAGGAATTAGAAAAAAAAAAAAAAAAAAANAAAAAAAAAAAAAAAAAGGAAGAACCACTGTGTCAATTTTACTTGACTAATACATGCGTATAAATCTTTCTAACCTGCTCTGAAAAGCCCCCTAAATCAACTATTATATATGGGTCCCATCTTGAAATTTACCAGGATTGTGGGAAAGCTTGGTCAAGTTATAGCACACTAAAGCACCACTTGTAACCAAATTTCAGTCACACACTGTTACCTTATGTGGTGGCACAGAGGCATCGTCTACATCTGTTTCACATGCAGTATAGCATCAAAAAAACTTGACACTTATGGTTGCAAAGTGTATAATCATAATACATAAATCCTTGCTATACAGGATTACATCATGTAAATCAATAAAATTTCACAAGTAAAAATTCCTTCTGGTAACACTGCACACCAAATTTTAAGAAGTCTGAATACAAAACACCAAACAAGTAAGTCTGGTTTTGATATAATAATTATTATGAACTACTGTAGGTGAAAATCACTGCTACAGAACAGGTAAAACAACATCAAAAAAATGCATCACAAATAACCGCATCAAAAATAACCATACAGTTATTTTAAAGCATGTATATATTTAAAAACTTCAGAGCTTGATAACTACAAACATTTTATCAGACTGAGAGTTCATTTCTGAACTATCACAATTAGATTTCAAAATGCTGCAAGGCATAGTATGACCATTGTCAAGTTCACTGTTATAAAATTAATGCTAACATAATCACTAGGTTTTTGAAGTGCATAGCAAACAATTCCACCGCCTAAAAATACAGTAAATAAACCTGAAAACATTTAGCATCCTGAGGGTTGATCTTGACTGTGTCATCCACAGACCACAATATGAACCTTAATTTTGAGCAATATTAGATCAGTAGCAGAACTGAAACAGTCAACCATAATAAGGTGCCAGATTAAACTGGGCACTTGCCATTAAGATTTTATGGCAGTCTCCATTTTCCCCTCTTTTATAAAAGTACACCCATGGTTTCACTGATCACATAAGCATATAATAATGGAGCTTGGGTCCAACGTTGTTCCCACAAAGGCTTTTTTAATACGCAACATAAAGGAATGAAACCTGGCACATGTATGTAAAATGTACCAAACCCGTACGTGGTCTAAACATTTTTTTTCCCAAAACTTAGATATTTCTCAAAAATTGAGTCATAATTATCATCTATTAATTACTGACTGCGAATACGATGATAATGTACTTCCGTCAAGTCCGTCATTTCCATCTCAGACTGGAATTTCCATTATCAGATCACACGACATTTGCTGACCGTGACGTGCATTCTCAGATCGTGTGTCATATTGTGTGGTGAAGCTTTGTTCACTGTGCGGAAAAATGCCAATATATATGTTCTCTCATCATCTGTACTTTGTGTTCCTCATAAATCTATCTCAAATACTCTTATTTTCATCCTCCTGTCCTTTCTGTTCGTAGAAAGGGTAACTTGCTAGTGACACCAACTGTCCTGCAGCCAGTCAAAATGAGTCTTACGCCATTATTTGGCTACTTCAAGTTGGCAGGACATAATAGTTAATGAGCGTACATTCATTGAGTAAAAAATTTTTCACCTAGCATTTTTCTGACCTGACATAAAGCTGTTAAAAGTGACACTGCCCAGGCAAAGGAAAAAAAAATTGAACATCATAACTGAATAACGCTTTCATACAGTAGAATTCATTTAATACGCCTCATAAAACCTCCAATTTATTCACATTTACTGACCACTAGCCCATAAAATCCTTATTTTTATGTATAGAAATTATTCTACTCTTAATTTCAGCAACAAAGAGCCTGATGTCTCAGTTTCTAGTTTAGCAATGTAGGCTTCGTTTCATCTAGTGCAAGCCAATTATTTTACAAAATAACAAACAATAATAAAAGTTTTATGGACCAACCATAGTACAAATTCTGGTTCTAATCTATCTCTACTACCCAGCGAATCCAGTCTGTACTCTCCACAGACTGCCATCTAGCTTTGCTTCTTGTACTGTGAATTGATCTCAATGCCAGAGGTCCTCATGATATACTGGGCAGTTTTCCTTGGCACCACACTGAAATTAGAGTTGTAAATATTTAATATTGTAAATTATTAATAAACTAACTGTAAATACTTGGAATAGTAATTTTTTCTTATCATATGAAATCAAAATGATTTTCAGCAATACGTACCGAGGCAATCTGTCATAGCTGAAAATGGTGACAAGCTCTGTTAAACCATCTGACCTTTTCCAATAGCCAAAAAGCTTTCCATATGGTGATGCCCAATTTCCAATTTACTTCACAGCTCTGATTTCCAGTCACAACACTTATCCACCAGTAACTATATTTAGTCATTTATGCTTTAAAGCCTCACTCTCAAGCCATGGCAAATACAGAGTTATTCATCCTAGCTAGCTGATTCAGAAAGGTG
The DNA here is from genome assembly GCA_033807755.1 of Ellobium chinense. NCBI lineage: Eukaryota > Metazoa > Mollusca > Gastropoda > Ellobiida > Ellobiidae > Ellobium > Ellobium chinense. The sequence goes on along the minus strand of JAWQUT010000047.1, from coordinate 943,795 downwards.
AATTCTGTGACCAGAGAAGTCTATTACATATATAAGCTTCACAAATCTACAGGACAATAATTTATTTGCTGTTTAACACTCAAATTTAAAAAACACTGACTGAATGCTGCAACGCTCCCCATACTCATGTATCATCCATTCTAAAACATTTTGAGGGCTGACAGCAACAGGTGGATATCTCCACTTTATGTCAAAACTGACCTTTTGATCCTTTATTTCAGCACTAAACATCCTTCACCTGCTGACTGAATATCAAGCACTGTTACCTCAAAATACAATAAAGGTAATATTTGAGATATAAATAGAGTTTATCCAAATCTTTAAAACTCAATTCTCTAAAACCAACTCAAAGTTGTTACTTTCAGCTCTTGATTTGTCCTTTTAAATGAAACATGAATGTTATGTATTATATTAATGAATTTAACACACGAACCCATCCTTTTAAGATTTTGTTAATTCCACTTTGAACAGCAATGAATGAAACTGAAACATATGAACTGTTCCCCATGAATTCAAATTCTTGAAGTTGCTCTGCATAATCATATTTGCATTATAGAAACTTACTGGCCAAATCTGACACTCAGATGCATGAGAGAGGGGACTGTCACCAGCTCATAGTTCCTTAGCATTCCATCAATCCCAGCCAGGGCTGTCTCCCTGGGGGTCAGCACTCGGCCACGTCTGGTCAGAAGATGAAGAAGAGACAGATATTAGTGGACAGCAAAAGCAGACAATGGTTATGGTTGTGGGAGTCTGATTAGTCCAAAATCCAAAACTATTAAGTCAATAATTTATATATTGGTCAATACAGGTAATATTTTCTTATTTTTTCTTTTCATAACAGCAGGGTGTGGTATCTGTCCTTTTGAACAGATTGTGTTAAAACGGATGTATAATCTGAAAAGAAACCACACTGCAAATGTAGTTCAATACAACCCTGATTTTGTAAAGATATTATCCGGTGCAGGCAGTGTTAATGCAATGGCCTAAGCTGATTTCATTTGTGCAGGCCTGTGCTCTGCAAAAGAAAGCCAAACTTGTTTTTCCTCCTTTTTGTTTAATTTAAAACTGCCAAAGCCATATAATAGACCACTACAGTATATAGTTTGAGCCAACGTTAAGAAATAAATTTATATGTGCATAAATACACATTTATAACTGGTTCTACTCATGTCTCTATAACTGTGAGAAGAAGAATGTGAAGAGAATGTCCAAGGCCGAAAGAACACAAGAGACTAAAAAAAAAACAAACTAACATTTATTTTGTTTAGATTTTACCTTTTCTCTATGCAAAATGTTTCACTGACTGAGATTAAATAACAACCTTGAAAAACATCACCATTCTCTGATTTCAGAGAATTCTCTAAAAACTAGAATGACTGATGGTTGTCTGATTGTATGCTCAAGTGGGAATGGGCTAATATGCTTGCTCAGTGACTGTACTTACTTTATGCTGAAGTCCCTGAGGAGGCCTGTATCAACAAACATTGGACACAGTGCTGTCAGCTTGATACCATGATGACCATTTTTGTACAGCTCTTCAGTCAGTGCTTGATGAAAGCCATATGCTCCATGCTTTGAAGCACTAATGATAGAGAAACAGCATGTTATTTGTTAAAGCTCGATGCACAATAAGCAGGGTCTAGGTATGCACAATAAACTTGTTAAACTTGTATCTCATCAAACTGTCTTATCCAATTTTCCAAATGCAGATCTACTGCGATATTTTTTTATACCTACCAGCATAATCAAGGAATATGATAAAAAAACATTACTCGGACTGTAAGAACAATGGCTGATCAAGAAACGAGAACCAACTGCTAATATGTCACTCAGGTTGCTGTTCCTGGGAAATTCCCATAAACAATCGACACTGTCTAGCCTTGTCTTGCCTAGTCTAAGTAAACTAATTACAACTAGTTCTCCTGCCACAGCCATTGGTCATAGGGCGATTCCAAGCATTTGAAGATGATTAAACTTTATCACAGTGAAATAAGAGAGACAAAAATTTCTTGCTGACTTGTTGAACAAGATTATTCTTTCATTCCTCTGCGTAATGACCTGACAGTTGAGTACATGACACATTTGGTTATAGAGACCACATAGCCTATCACAACAACAGTGCCTAAGCTAGTGCTGAGCAGACAGTCTTGGTCTTATGCTTACACTTACAGCATACAGCTAATGGCATCTGCATAATGGCATCTTGCCAAGTGCATCTGAAGACTCTTTGCCACTAAAAGTAGCTTATAAGTTGGAGATGCAAGGGATGGTTGTTAGGCGGCATACATACCAGCACATGGGACAAAAGAAATTTTTTTTAAAAAATGTTCCCACTTACAGATCATCAGTCGGTTTCTTTCTATTATTTTGCCACATTTCATATTTTCTCTTCCGGAGACTTGTTGGAGGTTTCAAAATCGTTATTCTNCCCCCCTTTCGAAAAATAAAAAAAATTCCTTGCCAGAGGGTGCCCATTTTGGCTCAAATTTCTGAATTATATTTCTTAAATATTCCGAAACATAATTTACTCAGTCTACGTATGTCTTCACCCCATTCACTTTTAAAGTATTTTACTAATCTATACATGTTTGGTTTAACTTTTAAATAGCCCGGGAGTAGTTCTTTCCTAAATTTCACAGTGAAATAAGAAAGACAAAAATTTTGTGCTGACTTCTTGAACAAGATTATTCTTTCATTCCTCTCCGTAATGACCTGACAGTTGAGTACATGACACCTTTGGTTATAGAGACCACATAGCCTATCACAACAACAGTGCCTAAGCTAGTACTGAGCAGACAGTCTTGGTCTTATGCTTACGCTCACAGCATACAGCTAATGGCATCTGCATAATGGCATCTTGTCAAGTGCATCTGAAGACTCTTTGCCACTAAAAGTAGCTTATAAGTTGGCGATGCAAGGGATGGTTGTTAGGCTGCATACATACCAGCACATGGGACAAAAGAAAATTTTAAAAAAAAATGTTCCCACTTACAGATCATCAGTCGGTTTCTTTCTATTATTTTGCCATATTTCATATTTTCTCTTCCGGAGACTTGTTGGAGGTTTCAAAATCGTTATTCTAGATAAGATGCATTTATTTCAATGTTACCATTTGAGAGTGTAACTGGTATATTCAGAAGCAGTCAGCTGTCACAAACATGTTAATGGGCAATTGTTATGACTGAGGTGATATAATTATAAATCCATTATTACATTAATCTTTTCAGACCCTCAATGAATTGTTTTACTAACTTCAGATTGCGCTATGAACTCCTATTAAATTTGCCAGTGCATCTTTTCAAGCATTACGAAGCTGGTAACATTATCTAGATTTCCTCCAAAAGATCAGAGTAGGTATGTCTGACTTTTTTTACCAAACCATCACATGAACTGCTCTGATTTAGATAAAATATTTCATATCCAACAATGGATGCATGTTTCCATAATTTCATAAGTGACCAGCAGGTTCCTGAGGAACAGAGTTGCAATCCTTTTACAAGTGCCAAGATTAGTATTGAAGGAATAGCATTCTCTGCTTACAGCCACATACCCACTCACTGAAGACAACATGAATGACATTTTTATGAACAACCATAGTTGGGGTCAAAACCATGCCCTTGTTATCGTAAGTCCAACTAACAACAAGTTTTTTAACCATGTCAATTATTATTAACATTCACAACATAAATCTTACCAATAGTCTGTCAACATGACTGCCCCTGAAAATGCTGCCATTGAGATGACATTGAGGATGTGACCTTTCCCTTTCTTTATCATGGCTGGCAAGAATTCCTTGTTCATCTGGAAACAAAATTGAGTTGGACCTAACTGTTGTATGATTCTACGACAATCAGCATTGACACGATAGAATTTTACACTACTTTGCAGTCTTCAGTTTCAAGAGCATCTATATTTTATTGAGTGGCGTACTTTCAAAAATGGACAATTAGGAATTTCTAAAAGTTGAGACTAAGGGAATCTCTGCTTCAAATTCCAGCAGTTGTTAACACTGATGCTAACAAGGTTGTAATCAACCAGGTCATCTATCTAAATGACCATCAAGGTGATAGCCATACAAGTGTGAAGTAGTTCATCATTAGTCCAGCATCAAACGCATGATGATTTGGGGTTTAGGTAGCTGCTATCACATTGAATATCTCCTATTAAGAGTGTGAGGCTGTGTTATGCCAGACCTATGGCTGTAAACCACTGACTATTCAACTGCCGGCGTGACAAAACATGGGTTTATTTCTCTGAGCTCTTGTACATACATTAAGCATGTCTTAGCATACCAAACGGGCACATGGAGCCCACAAATTTAGCACAGGGTTGCCAGCAGCTGACCAAAAAATTATCTGAAAATTTTGCGACGGCCCGATATGCTCGCGAATTTATGATATGATATATGCCCACTTTCCCCTTGTATTTGAAGTATTTCTCATTTAATTTATAAAGTAATGAGGCATAAAAATATGAAGAAAACAAAAAAGAAATAACATTAAGTCATTAACAACACATGATCGGAAAAACCGGCAATCTCCAATAGGAAAAAAATATTGGATTTCCGATAATTATCGTCAAAACGGCAACCCTGTTTAGCAAGAAGAAGCAAGTTGAGTCCCTGTTTAACCAATCAAAATTAATGGCCCCAGTATATGGTCCAGAGGAATGTAAATTTTTCATGAAGATGTTCTATCTCATAAATCAGCAAAGACACAGGGTTTTCTGAAAGACAGCAGACCCCAAGTCCTCAATTATTCTTCTCATTCTTCTGACTGTACCTCATATCACTGTTTCTATTCCCCCTATTATAAAAGAGCTTGTTGGAAGATGACTTTCTGAAAACAGATCAGCACTTGGAACAGGGATCAGGAATATATCATCAGTGTCTGTCAGGTATTCCCAAAGATGGCTACCAGACTGTTCTTGTGAATTGGACGGATGTGTGTGAATCCAGAAGTGAACTACTGTACTTTGAACAATAACCAAAGAGTACATAAAAATTATTGATGATATTTAGGCTTTAAGATTTTATCTCATTCTTACAGGATTTTTCCCACATAAAAGTTATCTCTATATTTTTAAAACACAGAGAGGATATATATGATTTGAAAACAATGGTCTGATTAACTTTGTGAAGTTCCATGAACCTCAGCAGTTCCATTACTTACCCAGAAATGAGAGAGAGTATTCACTTCAAATGTTCTTCTGATATCAGCCTCTGACAGTTCAAGGAAAGGACCAACGTTAGCAATCCCTGCATTGTTGATCAAGATTGTCACATCGCCAACCTCACTACGGACTTTTTCAGCAACATTAGCAATGCGTGATGAGCTTGTAATGTCGCAGGTGTAAGCATGTGCTTTCCCTCCTGCTTTCTTGATATCTTCAGCAGTTTTCTCATTATTTTCCTACGGCAAGGAAAAAAAAGATCAAGTTCACAATTTTTGCTGCAGAACAAGCCAGCACAATAATAATACATAGCATTTATATAGTGCTCATCCCTGTACATACAGGCTCTGAGTGCTTTACACAGTGAAGTAAATAAACTTATAATTTAGTATTCAGCTCACAGACCCAAACATATACCACACTCAGTGTATGCATATACTAAAACTACATTACAGATGTAAAATAAAAATTGGTTTCGCAGACGGTGAATCAAAATAGTGTTTGAACAAATGTTATGAGAAGTTTCTTAAAATTACTTAGATTATTTTCTCTAAGATTAAGAATACTTTTAGGCAGTTTATTCCAAAGAAATGGTCATGAGGACATAAAAGCTCTTTCTCCAAAGCATTTGATTTCAGATCATAATGATCTAGTGGGCTTGTGCTCAGCTACCACTACCAGGTCCGATATGTATGAAGGCAAACTACCATAGCTGACTGCTTCTGTGCATAATATATCATATTAATGTAAACCAAACCGTGGAGAGTAAAAAAACATTTGCCGGCTCAAGTCAATTTACTTTTAGTGGGGATGCTCTCAACAAGACAGCACGTACCACTCTTATGTCTTATTGTAACAATTCATCTAGAAATATTGATATGCTCTTACAATGCAGAAAGCAGCTCCAATCATTCAGAATTACCAGTGCTTCCTATTGTTCATACCAGCACATTTACAAATTTTACATCTGCCATCACCAATGGTAAAATTTACCCCTTTGTCTATGAGTTCCATCAATTCAGGTATCTCCACTTTGCCTTAAATGTAGTCTATCAGGTATCTTTGGTCCAATTTACATTTGGCAATGAAAAAAAAAATTCCAGCGGTTCTGGTATAGATTATCCTGCACAGTAACTTTAATCAACAATAAAGGTTTTACCACAGCATTTTACACATAAAAAAGTTATACCCTGTTTACGTCCCAAACAACAACTGTCGCTCCAAGTTTGGCGATTTCCAGTGCAAATTCCCTGCCAATGCCATGGCCAGCTCCAGTGATGAGAACGATTTCCCCCTCAATGGACTTTCTTGACGGGGGGATGATAGCCGCAAAAAATGCCGAGACATATCCCCAAACGATAGCAAAAATAAAGCGGAATATGTCAAAAATCACTTCAGCGACACCCATGGCTGTGTTGTTTGCAACCAAGTCACAACGATGGCTGATGTAGACTAGGGTTGATTACGCGAGATCGAGTAAGGCCTCTAATGCTTCAATGAGTCAATGCTTCAACTGCCGCACTCGCTAGTCTGCACGCTGATAAATCCTGCCGACAGTCTACAAGATAAAAAGAAAACCGACAATGAACGTTGACTGCAACTGACAGTGCAAGTTTGCATTAGTCTACGTTTTGAACCAGTAGGGCAAAGTTCTTCACAAGCAATCTGCCAAATAGGCATAGGTCTAGGAATAACGATAGGCTAATGGTAACACTCCGAATCCAAAACGGGGTCAAAAGTTGAAGTTCAAAGGTTACGCAAACTGTCGCTGACCCAAGTTCAAATCTACTTAGGTATGATTATCGTTTATTATGTGCCTCATGAACACAGGTTAGGGCTGTGTTTACTTTTCTTAAATAGACGTTATCCGGAAATCCGATTGCGGGAGGTAACTCCTGAAAGTTAACACTTAAAGGAGTTATGTCCCCTTTCCTGGACCCACTCGACAATACCCCGAGTTGTACACAATGTGCGGAAAGCGTGTTGCAGAAAGGGTACCTAGCGCATAGACAGACTGGTGAACGTGACATACGGACCTGTTTATACAATTTTACACGCCATTAACTTATTGACTATTCGCATAACTTTTAGCACGCTCAATCATTTCCATTGATATCAGTAACAGTACATTCCAATACGTAAAACACTGTAGGCCTACAGCTCGATGCATGAACTTAATCACATTGTACATCAAAATTAGGCCCAACATTTGTGCAGAGTGCAGATCTGTAAAGATATTTAAATTATACGTGAGAAATTTGAAAAGTAAAATTGTATCGAACGAAGGCCAAAAAGGGTGTATTCTGCGATACTAGACTAAGTCTAGGCCTAGTCTAGCACAAATGGTCGTTCGATGCATGTGTTTGGTTTTTTTTTTTTGGTGTGGGATGGGGGAACGATGGAGGCACAATAGACATAGACGCATGAAGAAATATGGAAAATATAGAACCTTATAACCCTTTCCACAAAGACACTTTTTTTCTCTTATTCAGTATGAATCAAATCATAAATAACGGTTACGGCGTGTCTGTTGTGTTGGGAGGAACACCCAGTAAACATTCTGACACACCATAAAATGTTTAATCACAGATTAAGAGTTATCGTAAACTCTTGAAATGCCTAATCCTCAAAAAAAAAGTTAAATCGTTACACACCGTACTTTTCCAATCATTGAAACTTGTAAATGGCAATATTCTGACTAATCATAGATTAAGAGTTATAGTAAACTCTTGAAATGCCTAATCCTCGAACAAAAATTAAATCGCTACACACCGTACTTTTCAAAATCACTGAAGCTTGTAAATGGCAATATTCTGACACACCGATAAAATGTTTAATCATAGATTAAGAGTTATCGTAAACTCTTGAAAAGCCTAATTCTAGGGGAAAAAAATTAAATTGTTACACATCGTACTTTTCAAAATCACTGAAGCTTGTGAATGGCAATATTCTGACACACACCGATACAATGTTTAATCATAGATTAAGAGTTATCGTAAACTCTTGAAAAGCCTAATCCTAGAAAAAAAATATTAAATCGTTACACACCGTACTTTTCAAAATCACTTAAACTTGTAAATGGCAATATTCTGACACACCGATAAAATGTTTAATCATAGATTAAGAGTTATCGTAAACTCTTGAAAAGCCTAATCCTAGAAAAAAAAATTAAATCGTTACACACCGTACTTTTCAAAATCACTTAAACTTGTAAATATTCTGACACACCGATAAAATGTATCCCATAGATTAAGAGTTATCGTAAACTTTTGAAATGACATTCTTTTTTTAAAAAAAATTAAATTGTTATACACCATACTTTGAAACTTGGAAATGGCAACATTCTGACACCGATAAAATTTTAATCACAGATTAAGAGTTTTCGTAAACTCTTGAAATGTCTAATCCTAGAAATATAAATTTAAATCATGACACCGTACTTTACAAAATCTTTGAAACTTGGAAATGGCAACATTCTGACACCGATAAAATTTTAATCACAGATTAAGAGTTTTCGTAAGCTCTTGAAATGTCTAATCCTAGAAATAAAAATTTAAATCATGACACACCGTACTTTACCAAATCTTTGAAAGTTGGACATGACAACATTCTGACACATCGATAAAATGTTATCACACAGATTTAGAGTTATTGTAAACTGTTGAAACGCCGAATCCTTGAACAAAAATTTTAACTCGTGACAAAACTTCAAAAGTGTCCAGGTCTAGACCTACCTGATATCTTTCATATATATTATAATGTCCAATATTTCAGAAATTGTAAAATCTGAAGAATCAGTGCTATGAAGAAGTATATGTGTAATTGTGTTTTCTGACTGAGTCTAGCCTAGACACTAGTCCTTTCATCGTCGTCTATCAAGCGCACAGAGAACTCTTTTTAGACCGCAATTTTAAGCATCAAATTTGTTCGATGTTATCACTGGAAGACCAGGAACATAAAAAATATTCAGATTGGTGCAGTCTAATCATACATAGTCTACCAGTTCTGAGACACACAAAACACAATGACAACATTCAGCAGAAAACAAACAAAACCAAAAACGCAGGGACGATGAAGATGGAAATGAGAATGTATTCAAGTTTCGAAACAGGGATTTTGGTCAGCTGGGACTGTGATTACACCGGACCCTTCATACGAATTTCACGTCAAAAACCAAACTATTTTCTCCTAGTACAATGAAAATAGATTCGGTATACTATACATTATTGTTAAGAGCAGTACGGGAAGACATGCCGGTATCGCAGACTCGGCCAACTTTATCACAGTAAACAGCGGTCCAAGTTCAAAACGCTCGACGTAGAGTCGACAAAGAACGATTCAGTAAACAAAAATGGCCGACTTCTAAAGGGCGTGGGCTCGGAAAAGGGGGCATAACTCTAAAGGAGTCAAATTTTCAGGTGTATTATTCCCCTTTAGCGATTTCCGAAGTACGCCTATTTCAAAGTATCTGTCGTCAGACCCCACCATCCCCACCTCTTCCAAATATGATACGATTTGATAACTGAAACCCGTTTTAAATTGAAACGTCATATTAGACTATGTGGCTAATGCAAAGCAATTGAATGTAGTAGATAAAATCTACATGTAAACACTGCAGCATGTATCACTACAGCAAGGCTAATCAAAACTTGCTTTGAGTAAGTATTAAGACAAAGTTCGACATACACACAGATTTAGGGCCATAAAAATGCACAATGCTCACTATAACATTGCGGTGGTTTTTTGGGGTTTTTTTTCGGTGTCTACGGGAAGCACCACTGGTGTTTTATCATTTTACCGCATTTGCCATCATAGTGCAAAGTTAGATAGTATTATGCCTAGGGCGTCTTTAGTCTCTGTTGAGTTGACGTAGAAAGCCATGCTCCACAAACCAGCTACATGTTGTTGCAATCCACTCAGCTCGGAGTCAAAGAACGAACATAAACACTGAGAATGGACAAAACTTATTTGATGGATTTCATACTAACAAAACATCCAAACCCTTCTTGGGGAGGGCTGGGGAGGGGATTGCGACGATCAAACGGTTGGAGAAGAGGTCCTTTTTAACTTCAACAGTGCCATGACGTGGTTTTTTTTAGTGGGCCTAGTCTATGTTACACGAATGAAAACCCACACATTTGACGCGCATATGGTCCACCTTTTATTAATCTAGTATAATATTATTTTATTTTAGCAAAATTTTACTCCAGAGAACAACGACATAATCGTAAGCGCGTTGGTATAAATGCTCAAGGAGTTACCAGCACTGTGGACGATGAGGAAGAAGAAACAGGAGACAAACAAAATTTTAAAGATTCATTCAGGTTCTCGTTCACTCCGTTTTCGTCTGGTATTTTTAATGCTGTATGACAAAGCTATTCCACATAAAATCTGAATTGAAAATGCTTAAGCCCCTTCACTTTTACATTCTTGTATTTTCTTCTTCCATGACTTATGTACTTATGTTGTTCACCTAGTCTAGTCTCTCTCGAGTTTGTAAACGAAGATCCTGAATGATTACGGTTAAATTACAAAGTTTAGAATGACCCTCTAAAAATAGTGTTGAAATTAGTAATGTGAATGATACAGAACAATTGGTAGACTACTGATTATCGATGAAAACACAAGGCTATCTCAGCTGTTAATTTTATTCTATTAATAATGTTGAAAATTTTACATGTCATTTTGTGATCAGTGTAATTTCAAAGACTGATCACAGAACTTTTCTTATTTCAAAACTTACATTCTTTTCTCTTACCCGTGTTCATGCGTTACACTTTTCAAATGGTTATTGTTTATTGATGGCGGACGACTGGTCGTAGTCACAGATCGTGGGAATCAATCTAGCTGGGAAATCATGACTTCTCAAGGAAGAATAAACGTATACATGGAGAGGCATCGAATTGGGCCTCTATTTGAGGTAACGTAGCCGCACTGAAAAAAAAATACTATTATATTGCGTCCAACGTAGTGCATAGACTAGATCTAGATAGATCTAGACTAGTTGTGCATGAAATAGTCTATAGGCTGTAACATGCCCTAGCATGCCAACAGATAGTCTATGTTTTTGCAGAATGATTCCGTGCATCCCACCAATATGTAGAATTTTCATGTCTGTCTTTACTTTGTAATGCCTTCCAAGTTAGTTACTCCTTAATTTAAAACAAACAAAAAAACAAAAAAAATCAGCAGTTTATTGCCATACCTAACATTAACAAAAACACCTGAATCTGGTGAGGACAGTAATGAATGGAAACTAGATTAGGCCTATCTTCAGAGGCATTAATGGATAATTGCACTCCAATTATATTCATGGTCTACACAACAAACATTGTATTGTTACCATTATTATGCCGAAGAATTCTGATCATAATTGTTGCAATATTGATGGAGCTATATATATATCGGTTCCTAGGACCTAATGAACAAAGTTTTGCGTGACATGCCTGAGGAGCCAATGATTTACTTACTGAGGGCTATGTACAAGAAAGCAGGAATGGAAATTCCACAGGTTAGTTTCCATCATCATGATGCTTTATGCACTAATGCTGGATCGTCCTGTTCTAGCAAAAGAAAATTGTGCCCAGTCATTATTTATAAAAATTGCTTGAGGAAAGAAGCCATATATATTTCCAAAGGAAGATCACAGGGTATAGAAGATTTGGTTTCAGTTGCTGAAAGTTTCAAAGAGATTTGTAGAAAGCTCTTGCTGAATATATAGATTGCAGGTAATGTAGACACACATCAGAGCAGTACTACAGATAGAGAAATTATGCAGATATTTAGCACAGGGCACTGTTTATGTAAAGGAATCAGTTTCACATATACTACATAAGATTAACTAAGTTATTTAAAGGTGCTGGCAAAACAAATCGCTGCAAGTTGTTCAAACCGAATACATTTGAAAATGCTTCATGTGAAATTCAACAGAACTGATCCTTTTAATCACTTAGGGTTAAAGCATGTGCATGTTAAAGGGATACAAGGTTTCGGCCATCTTTTAGCATTACAACCAAGATCTTTTGTCACAAAGGATTCACATAGAGTGCTGTGATGTAAAAACCAATCAAAATGTTCCAAAACAGCGCTTGTTTCATGTCAAGTGTTTTTGAAATAAACATAATTGAGCATATTTATTTATTATTATAACACTTGGACAAATGATGAACTAGGTTATGATCCGAATAAGAATCTGAATTCCAAGAGGCAGACATGCACACCAGGAGTTGAGAGACACCTTGTATGTTTAGAGGCAAACTTTCACACTATCAGTTTCCACTGGTAAAGTGACTTAGATGTGGCATTTGCTTTAAAATCATAATTTTAGTATGCTTAATGACATGTCATCCATGTTGACGCATAAGATCATTTATCCATTAGTTGAGTCAAATGGTTATAGACCATGTCTTACATAGAGTAGACAAATCATAAGCTTGTGTTATTATCAGCATTCTCTGCTAATCATTGTTGTCATTACAACCTTGTAATAAGGGAATTCGTTATGGTGGACTGAGAAAGAGCACCTCAGAGCTGAACAGAACTAGCAGCCCAGAGAGGCCATCAAGATCAGCCGTTGTGTCCAGCAGTGCAGGTTTGTTGTTGTTGCTAGCAGTGGTGGTGATTACTGGATTATTGTTGATGGTGATCACCCTTTGTAGGGGTAAATGTCATAATGAATATGGTTGTGGTTATGAAGGTGGTAGAAATCATATTTGTTCTCTTGCTGGCTTTATATAACAGTGCCTTTTACTGTGGTGCTTGCAGGCTTTATATAACAATGTCTTTTACTGTGGTTGCCCTATCAGGAGAACTGGTTGTCTGATTGATTATTGGTGGTATTTATAGTCCCCTACAGCAGTTCCTCTATTTAGACTTTTCCAAAAACCTCAAAATCAAAATAGTGTCTCTAGATGAAGAATATCAGAGATTGATTTTAAGAATACTCGAAGTGGAAGATATGATAGAGCTGCTGATGATATTTTATTGTTACAGAAACTTGGAGGAAATAGTGACATGCACATGTTCTAC
>JAWQUT010000047.1:912385-929876 GCA_033807755.1 Ellobium chinense | reverse complement strand
GGGGGGGGGGGGGGGGGGGGGGGAAATTTCGAAGACACACACCACTGCTAGATAATTAGGAAAAAAATAAAAATGAAGTAATTAATAGTATGGCATTCTTGTTTGCACAAACTATTTTTACTTGTTGATAAATTAAATTAAAAATGAAATATATAAAAAGTCCACACTTGAAATAATATGTTGTTTTTTTCAGTGTTGTGTGAAAGTTTCAAATCACAACATTTGTGTAGGCCAGCATAATAGGTAGACTGAACGCCACACAACCAGTGGGCGACACAGTGTGAAGTGAGTTGATTTGGGGCGCAATGTGTTAACGTTAAGGAAGTTTGCTTTTATCGGAATGTCATCTTCCTGTGAAATGCTTTCTCATTGGTTTCTATCAAGATGTTGTCCATGCAGTTGCTGGCTTCAGGTTGCTGGTGGATGAGTGAGAAAGACAAGACATGTCAACAAGTACTTTACTACTGGTCCTGATCCATGAAAATTGACTTGATCCAGCAGAAAACCAAAAAGGGGTGGACCAAAAGTCTGATGGACTAACATTTACATATTATTGATGTGAGACTATCATGTCTCTTTAAGTTGCGACAAAATCTGATTCATTCCAGCAAGATACAGATGATTGTCAGACCAGAAAACACTTTGGCTATTGTTGATAAGCCTGCAAATCTAACATGTCTGTGGGCTCCTGTCCAATATAACAAGCACTTTTATTCCATCTGTGATTCTGTAGGATGATGGAGATAACTACACTAGTCCAGCATACCGTGGTTCAGGAAACATCCACAGACAATCAAAACTCTCTGATGAGGAATTACTTGCACTGGAAAGTGTTTCACGATCTACTAGATCTGAAATGCATCTTTCACCCTCAACAACTGTGGTGGCTTCATCTGGGTGAGACTGCTTGAACATTTCATTACATTTTTGTCATTTAGACCATATCTAAATGTGTTTGCATCATGAAAATTCACATTTGTGCGCAGTTAAATTTCATTTTTTTTTAGTTTCTTTTCTGAAAGATAAACTCTTTGATTCCAATAATATTATAAGATCATTACTAAATACTAGTAATAACTGCCATTCTTTGAAGGGGCCGCCATGTTTGCCTGAACAATGAATTTCTGATACCGAGCATAGGCCTACTGATTACAGCCAACATTTTTAAGCATGATGCGGCCTGTAACCCATGAACTCCGACCAGAAAAGAAATGCAACATCTGTTTCAGCAACTTCAAGACAACTACTTGTAGGTAAATGATGCTGTAGAATGAAGCCTTTCGAAATAGAAAAACTAAACAGCCATGCTACTCTGCATTGATAAAGATAATGGTATGTTAGATTTCATGGCTGTAGGTGGCTTTATAATGAAGCGCATTGACTTTACAGAAACTTGGACCCTTAGCTTTCTTATAGTAAGTATGATACCCCCTTACACTCCTCATGCCAACTGAAAATTGTTACAGACGCATCACAAACAGCCGCAGGATGGAAGCTGCCAGACAGAGAGAGAAACTAGCACAGCTGTTGTCTGATGTTGATCAAAGAGCAAATGATTCTGGAGTAGAACCAGATCTTGACCGGTTCAGCGGGGATGATGATGCTATTGAATTGCTAGGTGAGCATACTCAACATACTGTCTCGTCTCTCAGAGTAAAGCCTTAGGAAATCTTGATCCACAGCCCGAGTGTCTTAAATACATGTAGCAATAAAAGTTTAAGTAATGGATTTTCTGTTTGGTTCAAATACTGGCCAAAAAAAAATGGCACTGAATGCATGATATTCTTGTATGTGCACTGCTTTAGGTCAACTGTTAGATCTGTTCAAGAAATGTGTGCAACAAATCTTTTCTTTACTTTTTCATTATTTTGTATCACTGCTAATCCTTTACTGGATGAATTTATATTCCAGAAAATGCGGATGATTTAAGACGAGAAGGTGTCAAGAACATTCCAAAAAGTGGCTACAAATTGAGCAGGGTGAGAGAAGTGTTTTCTGCACGACATCTGCATTGAGGATGGTTCTCTATCACTTATTTTGTACATGAATAATAGAAAAGATACCAGTACAGTGCTTGCATTGCTACAGTAGTCTAGTTTGGTATTATAGTAAACATGGTCATTTTGTTACAGAATGTGCGATCTGTGAAGCTGAGGTCACCTTTATGGATTAAAGATATAGATATGTATGCTATATTTGTTACTTTATTTGAATGTTTTGTTATAAATGAAATCCATAACCATGTGATGTATTGTAGCAAGAAATTTTTAATAGACTGAATAAAATTATACCAGTAAGTCATCTTGACTCATGTTTCATTGACATTGGATAGGCAGTGTCAATTCTTCATTACACAAGTATCTGTTTTTTATGTGTTTTCAATGTCAGGCATGTTATTCCTTCTTACAGAATCTTCGCTACAGAGAAAATGAGCCAATGGTGAAGTTAAATATCAAGTAAGTAGAAATCAGATTTCGCAATGCATATAACTCTAAAAAGAGGACTTAAACTTGTCTTCTTTTTATTTAGTATATTAAAGGGCCCTGCTACCATCAGATTTACATGTCAGTTGTTATGATAAGGGATTGATTGTCTTTCGTTCATTGCCTCCACTTTTCACTCCTTTTTTTTCTTGTCCATTTTTCCCATCCATCCTCTCTCTCTTGTCTCCTTGCCTCCTTGTCCGTTTTTTATATCACTCACCCACATCTTCCTGAATTATGTTTGATACTTAGTTCAGAGTTTGTTAGTCCAAGGATTGTTATATTGATATGACAGCTACTGGATCAGGAACGCACAGTAAAAGTAAGTTGCATTGGTACATGAATGACAGTTTAATATGAAATGAAAACGTCATGAAATATGAATGATTCATCACCAGTGCCTATGCTCTTCCAAGTGGTGAGTAAACAGTTTCCTAAAGTAAACAGCTTTATTTCTATAGCTGGTAACTCTGTTCCTTCGCACTTCTTTGTGGTTTGACTTAGTTGTGGGATGTTTGTCACGATGTAATACTATGCTAGTGATTCAGCTAAATTCTTTAATTTGTGCTGTAACTGAGTCTTGTAACCTGTCAGAATGAGGCTTAAAGTGCGACTAAAGTACTTTTATGGGTAGTGCACAGAATCCTGTGAAATTACTATTTTAACATGCATCAGTGATTCAAACTTCCTACTGACCTTCTCAAACCCATCAAATCTAACGCGTTTCGAAGAAATCACAAAGAATAACACATGCCCATGCCCTACTGTGTTAGCGTTACCGCTGCTCGCCTCGCCAGAAATACGTGACGTCACCAACACTGTGTACACGCCTGAAGGCTATTACGCGTCGGGCTCAAGGCTATTACGCGTAGCGCTGCACTCAGTAGGGCTCGCTCCCACGTGGAAACAATGGGTTATTGTTGTGCGCTAAACTGTGACAGAATGCTTGCTTACCATTCCTGAACTGATGGTCCAATAGTCTTCTCCTCAATTATATCCTCGTCATCTGTTTTTCGGCGCAGGGGCTCGAACTGATACGGCTCGACCGTATTTGCCATTGTTCTCGATCAAAAACACCGCGACTTCCGCGGTACCGGTACGGTTTTTTTCTTACAATTTCAGAATAGGGTAAAAGTTGTAAAATTAATTTCGAAATATTATTTTTTAGCAAAAATGATGACTTTTGATCTAAAACCTGATATTGAAAATATAAAAACTGTCGGAAATCACATTTTTTCTAGCACTTTAGTCGCACTTTAAAGGGAGAGGGATAGATATTTGCTTTATGATGTGAAAAATCTCCATTATTTCTTCAAAACCTTTAAACTGCGTAGATTTTCCTTCCGCCTGATCTTGTGTGAAAAAAATACTGTTGGAATGCTAGGACTTTCACCCTCTGTATGCCGCCGTTACTGGTGCTGTGTGATGGCATAATGCGAATAAAGTGAGCAGACAATTGATGCACATGCAGGATGAAAATCCCAACATCCTTGCGGTGTTTTCTTAGAAATTGTCAGGCAAAAGGTAAAATGTTGGGGTTTAAATTTTATGAAGAAATAATGTGGACTTATTAGACTGTAAAGCAAATGACTATCCCTGTCCTTTTAAGTTGCTTTGTTAAAAAATCAAGTTAATGGTTGATATGAAAGCAATGGACATTATTTTTAGAAAATTTTTATTAAAGAATAATATTTCAGTACAAATATCATCTATTAAGCTTCACAAAAACTGAAACTGATCTACAATCACTTACATTCACCCACAAAATCAGTTTTGTTTGCAGACATGATTTTACTCACAATTTTTGGGACAAATAAATATTTTTTTTGATACTGGATTGTTCCTGTCACCTTCAGAACCCTATATTTTAGTTCCTACTCTAACATTATGGCCTCATTTTGACTGGCTACAAGACAATTTCTTTTGGCTAATCCCCCTATCTTCTTTCCCCCACATTCCCCACCTCCTTCCCGCCTTATTCCCAGAGGAAAAGCATACTGATAGTGAAAAAAAAAAGCTCTAAAATAGCTTTTTGAGTACATCTGCATTGAGTCCGCAATACTGTATTGCCAGTCATACCATTATCTTTATAGTCCATAGGGAAAAATATGCCAGTAGTTATTTTCTGATGTTGTGAAAGTAGATTAAGTGAAAGAGCACAAAAATCGTAAGTGCCTATTTATCTTCTGCCTTTTCAAAGACAATTTGCTGTGTAGATAAATTAGAATGGAATAAAATGGAAGCTGCCACTCTCCCCAGTTAAGAAATTTATGGTGTTACTAACTTTGATTTTCCTGTTAACATGAGTCTCACCTATACTGTCATTAAGAACATATTGCCATTAAGAAGTAATACTGTTACAAGTCTTTAAAGTCATTTATTGGACATACGACAATATTTATCACGGATAGTGGTATGTCTCAGTAACTAACAAGGGTTACAAATCGTCGCCTTCCACACAAAAGGGCATATCCCGATTTTTGACGGTTTTGAGTTATCACCACCAGTACGTAGTGCTATCTCAGAACTATGTTCACACGAAAAATCTAGCTCAAATAGTAACGAAGATATAGCATAAAATTCCTAAGGGCTTAAGCTAACTATCAATATGATCGAATCAGACGTAAATCGCTCTCCTTAAAAACGTGAAAAACAGGGATACGCCCTTTCGTGTGGGAGGTGATGAAATGTTTGGAGATTAAAGTTTGACTTTATCATCTCACTGTCTGATCTATCTTCTTCTTTCATCAGTTGCACCATGCATTTTTA
This sequence comes from Ellobium chinense, assembly GCA_033807755.1. NCBI lineage: Eukaryota > Metazoa > Mollusca > Gastropoda > Ellobiida > Ellobiidae > Ellobium > Ellobium chinense. Next base: position 924,624 of record JAWQUT010000047.1, on the reverse strand, counting down.
TTTGTTGCTATTTATTTTTGTTTATAACTTAAAAAGTTAATGGTATTTTACGTACCATTTTCAGTGTGAACCCACTCTCCTTTCCTGACAGTTCTTGGCAAGGTAAAAACCTCTCATTTATCATAAGAAATGAATCAAGATATGTTTAAAGTTTAAACGTTTAATACTTGTTTTGTAAGTTAGGAAATAACTGATGAGAGGAGAAAATACATACTTTTATTTATTTATTTATTTATTGCTTATTTATGTATTACTTGTTTATCTATGACTTATTTATTTATTTATTTTTTATTATTTGATTTATTAAGTTTTCATAATGTGTTTCACAAGATTAATGTTCATAATAGGGTGTTATTTCTCCTCTTGCTGTTTTCCCAATACATTGTGTTTTGGCTCAAAATGGTACTTAGTTTCCAATATTTGCTATAATCATTTTTAATTGCTCTTAGTTTTGGCTTATCTCTTTTCTCTGTCTCCATAGTATGTTTCTCATATCTTAGAGATACGTATATACATTCTAGATTCCATGTCAAGAACAAGTTTATGGGACATACTTACTTCTAATTCCTTTATTAGAATTTGGCATCTTGTAAAAGCTGACAAGTGTTAAAACACTGGTTACCAGAAAACGGCTTTATGGCATTATTAAATATTTGTATCAAATAGTTGTGAATTAATTCTTCAGTTTTGTAGGTTGCTTACAACTTTTCAAGTTTTTAAATGTTCTTACGTAAGTTTTGTGCTCATAACAGTTGAGTAAAAAAACCAGTGAAATAATTATCCCTTGCCAGTAGTGATATGGTTACTTTTCAGTGCTATAGTGCATAGTTTACACATTCTGGTTTAACTCATTCAGTACCACAGGTGAAGGAGGATGCAAACCTTCAGAGACTAGCTTTGTTTATGTTAAAGATAAAAAAGTTGTATTCCACTGCAGATAAGGACTTGTGTATGTACAGTTATAGAGTAAATTTAATACTTTCTACCTGTACTAAAAGGAATGCATAGATTGTTAGATGAATAGATAATTATCATTATAACAGTAACATTCCTTTGATCAGAAGTAGCTTCAGGCCGAAGTGCATCCGAGCTAAATGATCAAAACAAGTCTGATAACTGATTTACAGTGCATCAAGGGGGAACATATAACATTTGTACACTAGTGTGCAGTGCGGGTTGAAAGTATTAATAATATACAGTTTGATGTCTTGCTGCATTATTCCTGAAACTCACATTTCTGAATCAACCAGCCAGGACAGACAGTCCTACTACAGCCAGAGAATGAGGCTTAAGAGCATGAATAACTGAGTAAGGCATATAGTTTTTAAAAAGCAAACATTATGATGGGAATACAGGACTGAAAAGTAAATGTGGGTGTTAGTTAGCTTTTCAGAAAGGTCAGTTGACATTTAGTTCAGATACAACTTTTCATTGTTTTGTCAAATAACTTTCGCTTCTCCATAATGTGTTACAATCTACAAATTAACCTTACAAATAATACCACCAGTGCTACATTTCTGTTAAAATTTATAACAGTTCGCCTTACATGAATTGATCCTAACATTTGTTTTTCCTGTGAAATTTTGTAAGTGTGAGTTACTGGCATGCTCCAGCAAGGCATCAAATTCTTCACATTACATTAGAAATTAATAAAATAACATGTTAATTAATCTTTAAACATTTTTTGGTTGTGTTTTTTCAGAGGAAGCTGATCGTTATACACCAGATACAGAAAGGTCATCACCAGGTGTGTGGTTTTGTATAATATTTTTTGTAATCAGTGGCTTTTGTTCTAATAGTAATTATGACCAGGAAACATTTTCATGACCAGAAACAGTTGTGGTCTGCAATGCAAGTTTAGTCCTGTTTGATGGAGAGGTTTAATGTTACATAAATTTGCTTATGATGAAGCTCTTATGAGCCATTGGGTTGACCTCATCTGTAGGGACCCCCAGGAATTTGTTCAGGGGGATTTGATATGAAATAGGGCAATCTATCAATATAGAAAGTGCATGCTCAGTGTGCAAATGACAATCATATGAAGCCAAAACAATTAGAAACCAGTAAGTGAAGGTTTAAGTGCTTAAGGCATGATAGGGTGACTCTGGTAAATTTTCTCTTTCACGAACTTGTGTTGCTTCAGTTAAAAGTGTCTATGGCAGCAGTTGACAAAGACCCCTTCCTTCCATTGTGTTGAAACATGCTGATTAAAAAAACATGTGCCCCTTTCCTGATTCAAAAAGAGTTCACGAATTATGCAGTCACCATAGCTCATTAAGAAAGGTCTATATTGCAGCTTTTCACTGCCACTGGCTTGCATCTGACACTGCTGCTGTCATTTTGCCAATGGTAGATGTTTTCGTTGTTACTGTTTTTGTGATACTGTTGTTATTTCAGAACAAAGGGAATCTGAGGATGAGGAGTTTGAGAGTGTTTCACAAGTCACTGGACCAGTGAGTACATAAATAGGAAGAAAGATTATACTGTTAATCTGCAACAAAACTCGTTTGTTGCTTATAAACTTAAACACTGCGTAGAGAATTGTTGGATATTTGTCATTGTACCTACCTACATAAACATAGAAAAACTTATGGGGTTTACAGGCCATCCAAAAAATGTGATAATAATTGAATATTAATTTTGTGAGGATGTTTGATCTAAAATGTACATTCAGCATGATGTGTGGTTGGCAGGTTTGTTTTTCTCATGACACTTCCTCGAAAGAAAAAAAAAAAATCTGGTTGATGGGAAAGTAGTTATATGCATGTTCCTGTTTATATTTTGGTCACATCGCAGTTTCTACAGAGGTTACTCTTGGAAAGTGCATGTGTATCGGTCACATTGCAGCATTTAAATTAGGCTAGGGACTGCAGTGGAGGGGCAGGAAAGTAAGAAGAAAGCAGCCAAAAACACTTTTTTGTGAACTTTTGTAATTTAGTGAACAAATAATTTGGGTGGAGTAAGGTGCGAACAGGGCACTGATGTGAGAGCAAGGCTGAAACAATACTGTAGCTGTCATTATGACGCTAAGATGGAACGAGTTCCCACCTTCACTTCACTACACTGGTTGCAACGATAGAATAAATTTGGATGTCAGCTTGAATGAAAGTAAGAGTAACTAGATGTTTTTTGTTTTTTTTTTGGTCTATTGCATTTGGATGACTCCCTGCCATTTCAAACAACTTTGTCGCAGGTCAGAATAATGCTAGATGAAAACATCTTTCACCTAATGAAAACACACACATTAAGTTTCATGTCATACCAGTAACTTGATATTGTGAAAAAGCGATCTAAACTTTATTTTGACTGGCAGCAAGACATATAATGTTGCTTTTGTTTTCTTTTCAGAGACAGCCAGTTTGGAAAATACCAGATTCAGGGTGTAAGTACATTCATCTAAATACAGTGGAGCATGGATAATGCATACATCTTGAGACCAACCAAAAGCAAACTTATTAACAGAAATATGTATTAACCCTACGTGTCCCCTTAGAGAAGAAATATCAGGACTCAGTGTCTGTGTTTTTTATACGTAGCATGTCGCCATTAGGTGTGCTTCACTGTAGATGGTCTTTTTTTTAATTTTTGTGTTATGCTGATTTTTTATGCTGACACTTAAGATCTAAAATATATAATGTGAAGTCAGTTGATCTGCAAATGAAGAAATTAGATATTGATTCAAACTTTCACAACTGTTGAAGAAGTTCATAGTAGATGCTTGAATTTGTCTTCATTTGATAAACACAGAAACATGTTAATGAACATGTTTTTGCCTAATTTTTGACAACAGAAATAGAAATTATTCACTGAGGTCAGGGCAAACAGTCTCATATTCCTTTTAAGGCTGGGCAGCTCGAGTCAAAAGATCGAGTCGAGTCGATCTTTACCGGCGACTCGATTCATCGAGTCAGCGAGTTCGGCTCGAGTCAAAAAGATCGAGTTTTGTTCCGATCTTTTTGAGTCGCTTTAATCTGGCTCGACTCAACATTAATCGAGCCACACGCTCAGCGCGAAGTTACCGCGCAGTGTCGCACCTCCTACAATCTAATTAGATTTAATTGAGATTGTTTATGTTAAGGAAGGGTTAGCAATGATAGCAGGAATGGGCTGGGAGGAAAAGGATCGTGACTACGCGTTAAAGTTTGGTTTGGTACCGTTGATGCTAATTGGGTAACAAAGGGCTCTGGTTTGTGAGATACTATGTGCGTGTGAGTGTGTGTACGTTTGTGTATGTGTTTATATGAATGTGAATATTCAGGGTGCCAGATGAGATTCAGTTACTGAAGAACTGATAGGCCCTATCCTAGACTGCTCTTTCTATAACAAACTGAAACAATAACTGAATGACAGAACAAAATAAACAACCCTGAAGTAAAAATGAAACGGCCCCCAGAAGTCAAAAGAAGGCCCGAAAAAAACAATGCCACGCTACGTGTACGCGTATTAATTAATTTTTTTTTGGAGGGGGATGGGGGTGAGGGGAAGGAGGGCAAATTAAGAACTGTGAAACTAAGGGAGGGAAGGCGGTAGTGGTAGTGGCGGAGAATAGGGAGCACGCGAGAATGTTGAGACTAGAAAGACCCATCCACGAGGAAGGTAATTTATGATGACACTGTATAAACAGATCACTAGTGCAGCTGCAAGCCGCTATACTCGATCTTTAGTCGATCTTATGGCTGCATTACCAGCCTTTACCGCGGACTTTCTTTCCCCCCGGTACCGAAAAAGCTCGAGTTTTAAAGATCGAGCTTTAATCGATCCTTACGGTCCGGGCCACCAAAAGATCGAGCCGAGTCGACTTTTCAAAATCAGGGATCGGCCCATCTCTAATTCCTTTATGTTTCCTTTCAGTGCCTAGTGGAGTATCCATGTCACTCACACCATCCTACTCAAGAGATGCCCCTCACAGAACTAATGTGCAACACAAGAAATACACAGAAAAGTAAGATGCTATCAGTTTATCATGATTGTGCCTAAGTCACATCTAAAGAGTAAGAATGCCATGTTTTTTATGAGATCAAGACCATGTTGACTTGTTAGAAGAATCAAAATGCATCAAAATATTCCTTCCAAAATTGCAATTGCAAAGATACACACTGACTCATTTTCTTGCTGTGCAGTTAAAATATTTGTTCCGTGTTTTCTCAGGAGTGTGAAAAATGAATTGGGGCAATTTCATAGGACGGTAATGATGTGTCTAATTGCTGAGGTGTACAGAAGCTGAGAGAAGCTCTTCCAGTCCCTTCCCACTACTCGCCCCCCCCCCCCCCCCCCCCCCCCCCCCNGAAATCCTCCTTTCCCACCTCACTTTTTGTCCCTTACCCCTTTCACTCTTCTTTGCCAATCATTAACATTTTCCCTTCATGCCTTCATGAAATGATTCCAAATAGTATGTGAACATCAGATTCTTGTTGTATTTTTCTCTTGAGCATTCTCTTTGCCCCATTCCTTTTCCTTCCCTCCCGAAGATGCTCAGCTGCTGCGCCAACAATTCAAAGTTTTTAAATAATGGGAAGCAATTTCTACTGTGTGCAAAACCTTCCAAATACTGATTAATTTCCCCTGAATGGTCTTTGCAATTATTTTTGGCACGTACTCTTCTCCCTTCCTGTATCCTTTAGTTTTGAAGATGTCTTACCACGGACCTGTTACAAAGGGATTTTCTTTGGTGTCTTTTCAAGTCTATCCAGTGTCACATTGTACCTTGAGAATTAAAACTAAGGACATTATGTCAGGATTGTTAACAAAATCATTGTCACAAGTGAAGCATCTTTCTTTGCTTCTGGCAGTTAATTATCATTGTCTGCCTGGTTAGTATTGGATAGTACTGACTCAAATCACATACACTCTTTTATATCTCACATGAAGGCATCTCAGTGGCCTATGATGATGATTTGAGAGAAAGGAGAAATATTAGAGTGTAAACCTACTGAATCCAGAGCTGGCATAATATGGAAATGATAATGTACACAGACTTCTGTCTCTTGAACAATGATTTCATATTGATATTATGATGTTCTGGTTATGATAGATCAAGCTAAATCTGATCTACAATGAGAATGAGAGGACATAAAGTGTCTGGGTGACTCAGTGTGCCAGATCCAGACAGAAAGAGAAGAATCATAAAAGGGGGATTCTATTTTGGCTGATAACACTGAAAGATTCGAACCCCAGGCATTTAATTTGCAGTACTGTTTACATGGATTTATTTGCATTTCTTACAGGTCCCTACGTGCCACCACACCTGCCCGGTATGTAGATCGATCTGTAGTCAGTGCAGAGGATCTGTCTGCCACGGCCAAAACCTGGACAGGAAGAGATAATAAGGTGTCTTTTGATGTAAGTACAAATCAAGGCGAAACTGATTTACTTTGAGCGAAGACAGCTAGCTTTTATTACATAGATTACTTGGAGACCGTGGAAGGATTAGAGTATGTTTATTTAATAGCTGCCTTATCTGTAGCCATAATATTTTGATGATGCTTTAATTTTGAGGTGGCCAGTGTTTCAGACTATTTCTTGAATGTGTTTGTGGCAAAGATTTTGTTGGCTTCATTTTCAGCTTACAGTGCGTAATGCATGGCATTTTTTTTATTCCAATTAATGGCCACTTTCTTGTCAGTGACCTAATGATGCTTCAAGCCTTGGCTCTGACATAGCCAGAGTTGTGCAGAAAAGGGATGTTAAAATCTAACTGTAACACTCAGTTATTAAAAATCACACAGAATAGTGTAATGCTCAACAATAGCTTAGGAGTTAGATGTCATTTACATTTGTAGATTTATATAAAGTACTAATTTCCTCTGTGTCAGGATGACAATGCAGAACCTCAGTCATCGAGATCTATCCGCTCCGAAAGTTCAACAGGTGGATGGCTGTTACCTGAAGACACGGAGGTGGCAAGTGCTCATGACTGGAACCAGCGTGAGTATTATGTTACATCAGTCTTTTTGTCTGCCTGGCTCTCTAATTTTGAATTTTTTAATTTTTTTTTTGTTTTGTTTGTGTATTAGTTAGTGATAGGTGATAGTCTTCTTACAGTGTTATAGCATTTCAATGATGTTTCAAAACATGTCAGATTTCAGCTACTAGATAGACCATTACTATAACCGACATAACCCAAAGAAGTATTTTTTTTCGAATATTGCAGCAAAACAACCCATTAATGTCTTTTAGCTATGTGGAACTGAACTGATTATTATTTACACTCATATCAAATGCCATTCGTAATTGCTCAGCCTTTCCTGTTCTCATTCACAGGTGTGAAAGGAGGACCACCAAGAGATCCGAGAGGTAAGTTTACATTTACAATGTTTTCTAGAAGGTCTTACAGTCATGAAGTTCTGTCAGCGGTCATATTATTATACATATCATCAACTAAGTTGACAAGTGTTCCACGCCTATCTGGTAAAATTCTGGGACTCTCCCTAAGATATGCTTGGATCAGTGCTTTGGAGTAGTATTGGAAAGCAGAAACAAAGGCAGTATTTATATAGAGTTACCTGATGCTTCAAGTCTTCATCAGAAACATTGTCAGTAAGAGAATCTTAACTGATTGAGTGTGGCATTTTATGCTCTCTTTTTCAGCATACTGAGCACCTTGTTATGTGATGTCACTTTCTTCATCATCAGTGCAACCCTATTGTAGACGAGCGAGTACTTCAAGACATTCCGTCCAGGATTATAATATATTTATTAAGAGCTGTAGAGCTATGTGGTTAGTTAAGAAACATAGATCAGCTTTTGTAAGGGNAACGTGTCCCTGAATGGTCGTTATATTTAGCACTAAAGTCACGTTACTGAAATGCTTCCGTGTTTCCCGAAATATCGGGACTACGGTGCACAGGAAAATAAGGGGATTCCCTAAATATCGGGATAACGGGTTCAAAGGGTTAAGAGCTGTAGAGCTATGTGGTTAGTAAGAAACATAGATCAGCTTTTGTAAGGGGAATTTTAGTACAATAAAGAATCTGTAATTGTGTTTACCCTAATTTATGAGGTATTCCTATTGTGATGTTTGTGTTTACCTGAATCTTATGGTGTTTGAATGGGAAGTTTTATTTGTATTGTGGCCTTTCCTTAATTAGATTTCCATGTCTAATGTCTTGATTTTTTAATATTTATTTACATGTCTGAGATACATCAGTAATTCTATCAAAAAATACAATATGGCTCTATAGCTAAAAGCATGAGTGAACATGGGGATACAAGAAATAAGAATTTACCTAATAACTACAGCACTGCACTTTTCTTCAAGGTGTTGCACTACCATAATTTCAGTAATAACATGTCACATTTTTGTACTATAAAGATATTTTTACAAAAAGGAAACATCTTGAAGTGATGGTTAATTTGAACTGAAAAATTGTGAAAATCCTCCAAACACCATGGGAGATATGAGTTAAACATATGATGTTTGAATTTCAATTTATTTTATCAAATTTCTTCCACACTGCCCACTGTGACATGAGACTGATTTTGTTATGATGCATTATGGAATTTTGTTAAGACAGCCAATGTCATTATGGTAACTTAAATGTCAGTATTGTGTGACAGTTGATGAGTCTTTTATGATATGTAAACAATCTGTAATTGTCTTTGTCATATATATATACATTTTACTCTTGACATTCCATTTTTAGTTTTATGAGTTAATTGTATCAATAAACTTTATATAATCATCTTGTCCACCAGTATTGTGTTTGTCTTGTATTGGAAACGCTTTTTTCTCTGAGACATGCTGTCTCTGTTGTCTTACACAACTCATGCAATGGTTCTTCAAAGTGCATCTTTTGCTGCATAAGAGGGGAGGAATGAAGAAATGGATTCCAGGAAGGTTCATGAACCACAATATTTAGGGGCTCATTTTATCAGTACAGTCAAGTTTTGTTTAATACTTTGCTTACCAACTTCAACAGATGCTGCATTTCCATTGCAGTCCCTCCACATTGTTGGCATTGGCATGCGAGTTTATTCTACTGTCACATACTCAACCTAGTGGAGTGAAGGTGTTAACTGGCTCTACCATAGCATCACAAAGGTTAAATTTATTTGTGGTTTTCATTTCAAATGTACAGTAGGCCTACTTACAATAAACAGCTTTCAGCCAAGGTCATGAAACGAGGACTGCACTCAGTGTGGATTTGTATAGCTTAAGTTCTGCTACATAGCGTTCTACATCTACAATATACACTGCAGCGCATAGAGATTAAAGGTTCAAGATTCCAGGTCTTTATGAAGCTCTGGGCCAATAACATATGTTCAATATCTACATCAAATCAAAGAAAGCGAAGACAAAAGGGAAAAAAGAAGAGGAAAGGAAGAGACAGGAAGAAAGAAATAGAAGAAAAATGCAAACAGAAAGAATGAAAGGAAGAAAGAAGAAACACGTGCGCTAGAACTGATGGTCAATAAATGCACCCATCTCTTCCCTTTCTCACCATTCATTGTCTCGCATGCGTCCATCACTATACTCCCTTCTTCTCTCATACAATCCACTTTTGTTCTTTCTTTCCACCACTTCTGCTTTTGGAGGTAAGATAATAAAGAAACTGAGTAACAATATTTGTCTTGCACCCAGTCAAACAGAGGCTTATGTCGTCAAATGAGGAACTGAGATAACAGGCTTTGAAGGGATTTGGGCCATCTGGTGTCAAGTTTTTGTTTATTGCAGCAATCAAGAAGATTATTCCTCTACATAAAAACATTAATTTTTTTTATTAGTAATTCTAAATATATTTCAGTTTTTTATTAGGTATGTTAGATGAGTTGTGTATATTATAAAATTATTCTTCAATCAAAATTCTCTTAGAATATTTTTCAATCACAGGGGATGACCCCTGTCACTCTGAAGAACAATATCAGATAGCATTTTTTGATAATGCTAGATAAAAAAATGGCTTCATATGATGAAAATATACACAATATCCTTTTAAATCAATACAGTAACTTGATTAAGCCAAAAAAGCAGCTGAAGCCTCATCTTGACTGGCTACAAGACTTTGTTGGAAAAGGTGGTAAGACCATGGGGTTGCGTTTAATGTCGAGACTGTTCAACCTGCCTCTGTAAACACAGACTGCCGGTGGGTTCAGTGGATATCAAATTTTTGTCTTTGGCGTACCACTACCATAACCTTTCAGTTTCAGGCATTATGCACTTTGTTTTTTCATTTTAAATGTTTCCAAAACATGAAGTCCCAGAACTTTGGTACTTCATATATTCTCCAAGTTTCTTCTTTGCAACACATTGATACCATTGTTTAAGTTTCGCACGAGCATTTACACAAATGAACTAGTAGTAATTTAATTGTCTTCGAAGGTACTGGTAGTTTATTTTTGGGTACCTTGCTCACCTCTTTCATAGAGTGGAGAAACGAGAACTTCTTGGGAGACATACGTTGGTAGAAAAATGACCCATAACATGGGCGACTTATTGACTTCTTCTGAGGCAATCGTGAATACCTTTATGCGTCACACTTTTAGAAGATGTGGGTAACTTAATGCCCCATAAAAACTCCTCCAAAGTTGGTCAGTTATAAATGCGTAGATGAAAAGATTTAAAACGTTTATGGATAATAATGATAATATTATTATTATTAAAAATACTAATTATATTGCAGACTCAACTTCATAGGGTATCATATAAGAGTGAGGCATTAACCTTATTAAGGGTACAATGAAACGTTATGAATGGAGCACTGGTTTTGTTTGAAATAACAAATGTTTACTTTCCAAAACTGTGATAAATCTGGACCCCTACCAGCCTTCTGTTTTAGCCCTTCCTCTTGAATATGTAACCTTTTGATGAGTATCTCCAGCTTGTTTAAAATGACTGGGCTAAATACAAGTTCTACAGAATCTGGCAGCGGACCGGACCCCAGTGGCAGTATGAGTCAGATGACCTCAGTTCTGAAAACCACTGAGGGATGAGGCCCTACATCAGTTGTTTAACCCTTAAAACACCAGGCAGACTCATACACGAGTACAGTGTGTATTTAGTCTGGGGGAAAACAAGCGTGCCATCTGCCATGGCCTTGCGGCTATTTCCCATTTTTCCCCCTGCTCCTTTCTTCGCCAGCCACCCCCTCCCCTTCCCCCACCCACGCTTAGACATCATGTTAGTCTTATTCCTCTCCAAGAGCTGGATCTAGAGGTAGATATAAAGCACTACGTACGTGATGAAGGCAGGGTCACGGGATGGATTAGAAAGAAAAGGTGTCTAGAGCAAAGCAAAGATTATTCAGCAGGTTTTTGCGAATGTTCCTCTCCCAGAACTATGCCTCCCAATTCATATCCAATTCATTTCACCTAATATCATTTTTCTATTTTCTCTTCCTCCGTTCTTTCTCTCTTCTTTTATATTTTATATCTTATTTCTGTTTCAGTTTCCTTCCTTTTTTTCCTTTCTTTCATTCTTTCATATTCCCCTCTTTGCTTCATTTTATTTTCTTTCTCTCGCTCACATCTTTAAAAAAATGTCTTTTCTCTTGCCTTTCATTATAGTTTTCATCTTCTCCCCTGTGCCTCCTTCCATTCCATCCCTCCTTCTGACCTCTCTTCTTCTCTGTCTCCGATGCAACAGCTATCTGCACTTCCCATTAAGTGGCCAAGCAGTAAGACAGTCTGACCGTCACCAGTATGAGTTTTGAGGGAACAGTAGGCGTATCCAAAAGGCGACTCATTACCTGCAACTCATTGGTGAAGCAAGCTCCTTATTATTGTCATTTATTGCCTTCGCCAATGAAAGTAAACTGCACAGAAAAAACTCCATGGTAAAAATTCCAAAAGATCTTCAACTGTATTTCGTATCAAGAAAAAAAAATATATGGAATGCCTTGGAATTATGGAGAAAGTGTGTTTATTTACGAGGTGTAAAAGGACAGGAACAAAAAAAAGTGAATCAGCGCATGTGAAACATCTGTTTCATAACGATGTAAACTGATTATTGTGCTCTCACTGCAAATCTATACGTTCTTTAGATTGTTTCACCGATGTGGATTATTCGGATAAAAAAAAGAAACGAAACAAAAAACCACCAAATAAAACAGAGATTTTCATTGACCCCGTACGGCAATTGATTTACAATGCCATACAATGTAGCACATTTCATACCAGGTATTCATTTACACCTGCGTCGACAGGCGTGGGATCACGTGGATACGTCGTTGAGAGCAAGTCTTGTGGTCCAAAAATCTCAGCACGTCCTTGATTTTTTTCTGTTTTTGTGGAGGGGGTGGCAG